>PVJO010009211.1:0-70768 GCA_004026905.1 Hystrix cristata
GGCAGCATGAGGGCGAAGACCTGGCGCTTGTGAGCAGGAAGCTCCGCCAGCAGAGTCGTCTCCAGTCTTGGGAAGTCAAAGTCACTCACGTCAAAGTTGGAGACCAAGAAGACCTGCAGATCAGGCACTCCAATGTCACTGAGGTTAGCCAGGCAGGAGTCTTGAATCTGCTGAAGAACTCTCTCCCTCTTGAAGGATTGGGGCTTGGCTTCCTGTTCATTATATAAGTCGTCATCCACCTTGGTTCTAACAAAGTAGAATTTCTTCCCTTTCCCTTTGATTTCCTGGGCCAGAAGAGCATCATTGAAGCTGAAGCGGGAGGAGGAAACCATGATAAAGAAGTCGAAGCTATCAAATCCCACCTTTTCTAGGTAGGTGTCTGGGGTAAAGTCGGGCGCCCCCGTTCCGGGCAGGTCCCAGAAGGTCACGTTGGAATATTTTGGATGTTTATAGGGGGTTTTCTTCATGGTGGTCTCCACGACCCCTACAGCCGCTGCCCCCTCATCTTCGTGACTAACCCCTCTCAGGGCATTGATGAAACTGGACTTGCCAGTCCCAGACTGGCCGATCACAGCCACCTCCAGGGCTGCATTTTCTGCCGCACTCAGTATTTCTTGGATGGTGTCCACCACGGCCTGTAGATTCCCCTCCCTGAGGGCTGCTTGAACGCTATGGAGGCTTTCTGGAGGGAGCACGCCTGCAGCCCTACTGGTTAAGTTAGCATAGTGAGACACAAAGTCAGCAGCCATGTGCTGAAAATTATTTTGTGACAAATTCCTCGGGAAGGCTGAGATGAATGCGTCCATGGCAGCTGACTATGGAAGGTCTGTGGAAAGGAGAAAGAACAGAGTTATGGAAAATGGAGCACCCAAACAGAGAAACAGGGTCGGCTGAGGAGCCACACAGGTCTCTCTGGGCCGCTTCCGCTCTCACATGACTCGTGTCACTCTAATTCGTTTCTCCTGGTGAGCTTAGTGTCCACTGCTTCGGAAGAGCCCACCTGTGCTCCGTGCGCTGGCGTCTCTCTCCCAGGGGTCTGGACAGTCTGGAAGACAGGATGGAAATGGCCCATAAAGGTGACGGCGTCCCGTGCTCCAGAGCCCGTGACCACGTAGTCTTCCACAGCAAAAGGGACGTGCTAACGTGATCGAATCAAGGATCTTCAGAAGGGACAGACTGCTGGGTTATCCGGGGGGCTCCGAGAGAACCCTTGCATGATTTAAGGCAAGAAGGACGAAGACAGAAGAAGGAGGCAGGAGAATGAAGCAGAGGTGGAGCAGAGAGCCATGGAGACGGAGAAAGGGCTGGAGCCAAGGACGCAGATGGGCTGGAGCCGCTGGCGCTGGTGGAGCCTCACGGTCTCTGGGAGGAGCTCACCCTCCTCATGCCTCGACTTGAGCACCTTAAAAACTAATTTTTCAATTTTTGACCTCCAAAATGAGACGAGATTAAATTTCTGTTTTTAAAAACTTGACACATGATTGCACATACTCATGATTTACAGTGTGATGTTTCCGAGCATGCGTACAATGTCAGTGTGAAGTCAAAGGGATCGGCATCTCCATCACCTCACGTATCACTTCTTTGTATTGGAAACACTGAAAATCCCTCCTCTAGCTATTTTCAGAGGACAGTGAGTTAACAACAACCACCCTCTGTGTCAGTGAGCACTAGAACTTGACTCCTGGTCTAACTGTGTTTCGTACTCAGGAGCCTCCTTTCTCCACCCTCCTGCTACTGCGGGGATCCCAAGTGTCCCCTGAAGCCCCGGCCTGCGGTGCCACTGGGAGGTGGTGGACCTGCAGGAGGTGGGGGCTGAGGAAGGAAGTCAGGTCCCTTCGTGTGTCCTTGGAGGGATACTGGGACGCTGCCCCTTCTTTGCTTCTGAGCCAACGTGAGGTGAGCAGGCGGCTCCACCAGGCACTCCCTGCGGTGAGAAGCTCTGCACTGCAGGCCCAAAGCAGGGCCGAGGGGGCGTGGCCAGAGCCACAGGGCACCTGTTCTCTTATGAGGTGGTTATCTCGGGGATTTTGTCACAGTGGAAAGCTGACTGACACACTGTCCCTCCCCTCTCTCCTTTCCAGCTGGTAGTCACCAGCATTCTGTTCTCTGCTTCTACAAGATCAGCTTTTTAGCTTCCACGTATGAGTGAGAACACACATATTTGTCTTTCTGGCCTATTTCATAACATCCTCCACTCTCATCCATGTTGCCAAAAATGACAGAATTTCATTCTTTTCTATGGCTGAGTGACATTTCATTGCGTATAGAGACCGTATTTTCTTTTTCCATTCATTGATAGACACATAAATTTGACTCTGTCTTGGCTCCTCCTACCACTTCTAGTTGCTTTCAGGGCCTGAGCTAAAGCTGTGCTGTTTCAAGTATCGCGAAGTTTGGGGCAAACTGTTACAGCACCAATGGGAAGTGATGAACAGTTCCTGCTTGCCTGAAACCTCAGTACAGAGCACGGCCGATTTCTACCCTGCAGAAGGAACCACTCTGGCCAGCTCCTGCGAGAGTACAGAAGTCTTCAGACAAGACCATCCACCCTGTGGGACACCAGCCCAGAGCCTTCTTGACGACAGGGCAGGTGCAGAGACGAGCCACCGGTGTCCACACATAAGCCACCCTGGTCAGAACTACACCATGCTGGCCTGATTCATTTTTGTCTCCCTCATTCCACACAGGCGTTGGATATTGGACAAGAAGTCATCTAGAATGTAAACAGAAGCTCCGATTGCCCCTATTAAATACAATTTTGAAACACAAACATTTGGTTAAACCAAGGCAACTCAGGGAAATTCTGTGCTAGTGCTGGGTCCTTTCACCTATTCATTGTAAGTGAGGAAACTGAGGGTTAAACATGATCGCTCCTATGGCACCTCCAATTTTTATTGCTTTCAAAACAATAAAAATTATGACTCAACAAATATAGAATGAAGACACAAAGGACTTTTTTACGGATTATTAATGAAGTAACGCAGCAGGTGTTAGAAGTAGTAGAGTTCTTTCAGACTTGTAAGAAGTGAATACATTTATGTTCAAGAACATTTCCACAAATGTAAAAATGGAGGCAACAGTGCTGCCTGCTACAGGGAAGAACAGGAGTCACTTGGACCTCAACAGCTTTTATCTGTGTGTCGGTAGAGGAACATTGTCTGCATTAGGAATCGTGAAAAACAGATTTGTAAAGTATGTCTATGCTGTGACATGCTAGAATCATAAAACCCAGATGTTTGGACAGCATACTCACTGCATAGTCTCCAAAGGAGACACCCAGCAAATGTTCTGCTTAGTCCAGATTTTCTCACAATTTCACAACAACAACAACAATGAAAGGAGTCTTCAGGCACAAGATTCTCTGCTGTGTAAAGAGATGAGCTGACTTGCCTCCTCACCAGACGTACAACCCTGCCCCAGCCCTCCAGGCACAAAGCCAGAACCCAGTCACTGCAGATCCAGGGAGCTGCGCACTCACCAGATCCAGACAGATCACTGGTGGAAAGAACAGATGGGTGTCCCCTGGAGAAGAAGAGACGCCGAGCCTGAAGTGCCTGCTGCCACCCACAGCACAGACGAGTCCTGTCTCCTCAGGAACGCAGACACAGCGTCCTGGGGTGGCACAGAGAGCTGAAGGCGAGGGGCGTGTGCAGTGATGAGCCCGTGGGGAAGGCAGACGGAAGCCTGGGGCCCTCCTCAGCCAGCACCGGGCTGACTGCTGAGGCACACAGTTACAGGAAGCGAAAACGAAACCAGGCTGACTTTATGTCTTTTCTGGTCAGCAGAAGTATTTCCAGGAAAAGAATACTAAACACAGTGTGACTTCAGGACGTCAGGGAGGGGGAGGTCAGAGAGAGACTTGTGACCACGGGAGGCAGGTTCCTCATGACCTCTGGGAGGTCACCAGCCAGGACACGGGGAAGGGGGTTCTCCAGGGCCAGGGGGGTTGGGGACGATTGGGCAACTTTCAAAACCTCCCAGGGAGAGGAGGATTTCCCAGCAGAGAAAGAGGAGACTCCAGTGATTCTCTATCTCATCGTCTTTCCCCTCTAGCAGTGCTGTGCTGATTGCCCACTCTGCTCACACTGGACACCAGTGGCCCTGGCACATCACTGGGGACAGAGCCGCCAAGGGATCCCCAGATCAGGGGTTTGAGCGTGCATGATGGAGTCAGACTGCTCCGAGGGGCTCTAGGGAAACAGGGCAAGACGGCAAAGAGGAGCAGCAGACAGGGAAAGGCTTATGGCTGAAGCCACTTCTGCAGATGCTGCTGTAGGGGTTGTGGACAGCCTGGTGCTTGGTAGTGGTGGCTTTCAGCTAGGTGTGGTCTTAGGAAACACTCAGGATCTGCAGGTCTCAGTCCCTCACTCTCAGGGAAACTGCAGATACAAGGAGCCAGCCCTGTGCAGAAGCCCCAAAGCAACCAGCTGTCCAGGGTTTAGGAACTGTCTTCAAACAGGTCCAGTCCTCCTGCAGGTCAGCAGAGTTGACTTTTGGCCTTTCTGAGTTTGACAAAGGCAGAAGGCAAATCCTCGACCCTTCAAGAGCTAGGTATGTGGATATTTCTCCTAATGGTAAACACAAATATAATTAACAAGAGGCAGAGGCCCTTCCCAGGATTCTTCAGTTTTCCCTGGACCTTTCCCTGAAGTCTCAACTGGAGCTGACACATGGGTCTTGCATCTAACCCAGGGGGCGAGGCAAGCTGCCCCTTAACGCAGGAGATACAGACGGCCCCACAGCACGCTCCGGCAGCGTGGCCTCAGCTGTGTGTGCGGTGCGGGCCAAGATGAGAAGCAGGAGAGAAGCAGGGTCCTGGAACACTTGAAGGGTTAATCAGTAGTTGATGGCTAAAGGGAAGCAAATGTGACAAGGGTAACTGCACACAGGGAGGTAAGGACAGCGCCAACAGAGAGAGCAGAGCATGAAAGAAGGCCAAAGTGTGAAAGCTAATCACTGCCTGTGCCAAAGGGTGTGGATCTGCCTCGGGCTCTCTGGAACTTGAGGAGCCAAATGTTACGTGATCGATGACGGAAGATGATGGATGACCTGGTTAAGTCTTGGGGTGTTCACTAAGGCAGGGCTTCCTGAAGTTCACTATCATCTCTGAATTTACACACAGACTCAGCAGACATTTCCTGGTAGGGAGAGGCCAGAAGGGGATGAATCTGTGACTTCTACCCCAATCCTCTGACTCTCCCTTCGTGGCCTTGACATCCTTGATGACCTGTCACATTGACAAATTGAGATTCGTTATTTATAACTGTCTTAGTTAGACTTGCTAGAACCAATGGTTGTAAGAGAGCAGATTTAACAGAGGACATTTATAGACTACAATATTCACCCAGAAGCCATATGCAGGAAGGTGCCGAATGTCCATCTAGGCACTGGAGACCCAAAAGATCCAATTGAGGGCTGGGAGCCCACGACACGGTCCCATGTACGTCCATGTCTGCACACGATGGCTGAAGAAATCTTCCCTGGAACCAGGATACGATGCTCACAGCAGAGGTGACAACCAGAGCTCCTCCAAAGCAACAGCAGCCATCCTCGAAGACAGCAAGGCCCTGAGCTCCTTCCTTGACGAGAACAGCCGAGTTCCCCTCAGGAGAACCAGCCGCAGCAGAGCTTCTCCTGGGAAACAGCCCGCCAACTAGCTTCTGCTCCCACTCTGCCTTACGTTGCATCAGCAACAACCCTCAGGTGGATCTCGTACGCCCAGCATCACACCAGCTCAGTCCGGCTGGGCGTTCTGGCTCAAGATGACTACATTAGGTCCACCACAATAACCAAAATACTGATTGATTTTGACTAAACCACACCACGGACTAGTCAGAGGAGGCGCTGACTACATGAACTATAGTCAAGACCTGAGCTGTCCTCTTGATTTCGTAGCTGTGGGTCCGTCATCAAATTTCAGGGCACAGCCAGGAGGGAGTCACCTTCCGGGGGGGTGAGTTGGTGTTTGTGCCCTGACCATGACACCACTTCGGTTCCTCTGTGGCAGTCACAGTACGAATTGTAGTTATGAAGAACTGGGGCACGGTGGCTCACTCCAAGATAGCTGAAACCCTGGTAACGACTCTGTGATAATCGCGATGAATTACCTCGCAGGCGCTTTGCGGGATGAGGGGGGAGAGAAAACAGCAGCGTCTTTACCCCAGGACGTGAGGAGACCCGAGCAGGCCGTTCCCACTGGGCCTTACTTTTCCCTCTTCTTTCGACAATGGGGTAGGACTAAATAGAGGAAAAGCTTAAGTCTGAAGCAGGTCCTTGGGGCGTGTCCAGTCCTCTGTGACCTTGCAGTGAGAAACACGTCAAGGGATCACTGATTACTCTCATCAGTCAGAAATGCGGGGCTAACTCAGGCCCACTCTTCTGTGTGTGTCTGTACACAGGCGTGCATGTGTGCAGGGGTGTATTTGTGCAAGGATGTGTATATGCCTCGTCGTATACATTTTGCATGTGTATGTACATGGATGTGTGGAAAGAGACATCTAGAATTGGGTGACTTCAGCCTAAAAATGTTGGATTTTCTTCAGGTAGAAAATATATCAGCTCAGCCCTGCTCTTTTCTGTTCCCTACACTGCTGGGAACAGTGATGACCTGTACCTTCACTTGAGCAACTGGTAGTAATAAGCCAGGGGAAAACTTGGCTCCTAGATGTGAGTGTGGAAAAATAAAGTTACTCAAGGCTGGGTGAGGAGCTGACCAAAGGCGGCACTGGCCTGGCCAACCTGACCTTCCCTCTATGGCCGCCAGGCCTCGGGGCAGTATTGTTGCAGCAAAGACTGACATCAAGTGTTGAGCTATGGAGAAAGCAGGGAGGGCTCCATGGACATGGAAAAGGATGCGGTCTCAAGATCTGGGGGTGGAGGGGAGGTCAAGAGGGTAAGGAATCCAGGATGATGCACAGGTCAGGTCTGGTAATGGGAAGTAACAGTGAGTCCCAGGACAAGGAACAAATTATGACATGCGAGAAGGGAGGATGTTCGGTCAAATGGCTGGAGTTGATGTGTGCTGAGGAAGATTCTGTGGAGATGCCCTCCAGGCAGCTGGACACACTGCACAGGGAGGAGGCCAAGATGGACCGAAAAAATATATGTGGGTATGGCTGACAGGTTTGGATAGGAAGACTAAAGGAGGGAAGCAGAGAACTCCTCATACCCTAGAGAATCAATGTGAGTTCCTGAGCTCTCACCGGCCCTTCCCAAATCGTGTGACCCATCCCTGAGGGGGTATAGCTGGAACCAACGGAATTTCTAATTTTCATTTTTTGGACTAATTTCCAGAGGTTGGGCTAGTTTAAAAGGCGACCCAGAAGGAAATGAGAGGGGAGATGCCACTGGGGCAGGACTGGGCTCCCAGCGCCCAGAGACACACACTGCCAAATCTCCAGGCAGCACGAGAGCCTCAGTTGCAGGACTTGTGCTCAGCGCCCAGGAGCAGGGCTCAGGGTCGTGCAGTGCTGCTGTGAGTCTCCTCTGTCCCTCAGGGCGACTGTGGGACACACTGAGCTCTCCTCTCTACCCCGGCCCTCTTCACCCAGCTTTGAAAGGTGCATTTACCAACAGGCTGTAGAGGGACAGTGGTGGGGCACTGCAGAGCTGCCCTGGCCCCTCGGAGAGCAGCACGCTTCCTTCCCTTTGCAGTCCCTTGCATCTCCCTGTGCTGGGAGCTGTCCTCCTCTGGTGGCGGAAATATCACTGGGTGGCAGCACTGCATCCCACGCTCAGGGCAACCAGTCCCCATCCCCCTCACAAGTCCAGTCTGTCTGATAAACCCCAGACGCATGAAATTACACCTCCCCTGCCCTGGCTCAGGCCCTCCCCGCACAGAGACAAGGGAAGCAGGGACAGAAGTGATCTTCACCCCTCTATGGCTCCAACCTGCCCTGTCGTGGCAATGTGGGGCAGAGGAGGCCAACTACAAAGGGCAGGAGGGGACTCTCTCAGATGGTGTTCGCACCCTTTCTTCTGTGATTAATGGGAGGTGGAGGGAGGGGGGAACTGAGGCCTTGGTAGCGAGACCTTGTCAACTCTGTTTTTCTTAGTCTCAGTCTCTCTCTCCCTCTCCCTCCCTCCCTCCTTCCCTTTCTCTCTCTCTCTCTCTCTCTCTCACACACACACACACACACACACACACACACACACGTGTGAGTGCTTGCAAGGGAATAACTCTTTATTTGCTAGACTCCTCACTGAGGCCCTTTAACTTTCCCTGCCTGTCCCCCAACTTTCCCTACAATGTGGTGCATGTTGCTCAGAGAGAATGTTCACCCTGATGTCCCCGTTTGTGTTAAGGACAGGACAGCTCCTGTCTTCAGCTCGTTTCCTTCAAACCACGGAGCAACCTGGTCCTCTCCTGATTGACTTCATCTTACCCAGCGAAGCACCTGACCAGAAAGACGTCCTCTTGCAAAGCTTCCAGCGGTCACTCCGCATGAAGGGAGAAATCAAGGGTGGCACAGTCACTTTCAAAACCTCACAGGCACACACGGATTTCATAAATTATCACCATGTGAAATCTCTGCCCCAAACCCAGAAAACCGACTCATTCTCTGACCGCGTTATAACCACTGCATCCCAGCCCCGAGGCCCTGGCCACACACTCCCTGGGGAGCTGTTCCTGCTGCTTCCATACCAGATGAGGAGGGAGACACACGAGGAGCTTAAAGGGCTGAACAGGGTCACACGGCCAAGCAGTCAGCACAGACTGGGAATCCGGGGAAACCACAGAGTGTTTCCCTGAGTGTGCAGCCGAGTAAGATCACAGGCACTGGGGAACTACTACAGTGCTGGTGGGGGTGGCGGCGGGGCTCAGAAAGCTGTGCACCCTCAGCCCCTGCAGCCCCACAGCAGTCAGGGCAGTGAGGAAGCCAGCTGTGGGCCTGCGCTTCCATCAGAGGGAGCAGCAGGTGTGAGGGACAAGCCCCGGAGAGGGGAGTCCCAGGGCCGGGAAAGAGGCAGCCAGACCACACAGGGGCCACAGGCCCTGCTCAGGACCTCAGGTCTTGTCCAGTACCCCGCATCACCCTGGCAACCACCACACTGCTCTACTCGAGAACTAAAAGCAGTGACTCAGGGACGGCAGATACCTTCCCTATGCCCAGCCACAACAGTGGCCCAGGGCGTGCCTCTGAACAGACATATCGCCCAGGACAGTGGCCACCAGTGGACAGGTAGAGGGCGAGCCAGGAACTGTGAATCTTTTCAGAATTCTGGAGACGCTGAAGCCGGAAGGAGGCAGCATTAGCATATCCAGAGGGAGCAAGTGCCTCGGCTGGGGCAGGTGATGCCCTGGGGCAGAGCAGAGGAGCCCAGGGGAGGGAGCTGCTGCAGCTGAGCTGAGTGGGAGGGGAAGCAGGTGTGCAGGTCGGCTGACAGCCACAGGGAACAGCTCTATGTGTGCAGCTCGCAGAGGGGCCAGGCCCCTTGGGGTCTGGGTGGTGGCCTTGCCATCAGGTGAGCAGGAGGCTCGGGGGGGAACACCAGGGTCACAGCAGGAGGCTCTGATCGGTGCTGGCGACTCAGGAAGCCCCAGCGCAGGGCTCACACCAGCAATGCAGCTCTCCTACCCCTCCTGAAGGAGGAGCTGGGAACTGCCCAGCTGAATCCTGGAAAGACAGTCATTTCCAGGAACAGAAACTGAAAGCCAGCCTCACTAAAGTCCCGCCCTGTAAGACTGTGAGAGGCAGGACTCAGACGCAGAAATAGCACAACAGTCAGCCAGAGCTGTGCTGAGGAGCAGGGACTGGAAGGAAAGTCAGGAAGGTCAGATTCTCCTCTCCTGCTCCCCTTCCCTTCTTCATTTTTGGCTTTTCCTCGGACAGCCTCAGCCCTCCACACCTCACACCTACTCCTTCTGAATATTTGTGGCCTGCATTCTAATTTGGGATCTTTCCAGAAGGAACGGCCTCTTAACCGAGGGTCGGGACCCTCACCCAGACAGTGGATGATTTCCAGGAGGGGCCACTAGTACCTGATCACATTCACCCCTCTGAAGCGGGTAAGTGAAAAGCACCTGGATGCGTCTTGGCTAATATCTTTGCTAATATAAAGACATTAGAGGAGGACACTGAAGGCAGGGCAGGGGAGTCTGAGGTCTGACCTATTCTGCTACGGGAGTATTCACAGCAGGGCACCCCCTCCGACAACTTCAGGGACCACACAGCACAATATTTTAGGTGAACCAAACCCAGCTACCCACCAGCATCAAGGCACCATGCTGGGCTCTCACCTACATGTTCCTAGTATTGTGCCTAGAGACCAAGTCTGGAAAAGAGGGCAGGATGTATTAGGACAAAAAGGAAAAGAGGCAGAGGTATGAGCTCAACAGGTCAGGTTTACTTCAGACCAAACCTGAGAGGGGCCGCTCTGGGACTAGAGACCAGACCAGCTAACTCTCATACAGGCTGTAAGGTCTTTCCAGGCTCATGAACATAAAAAAGGGAGGGGGTGTGGACAGGATGAGGGAAAAACCACAATGGGCCTTTTAGGGGGAAAGAGTTCAGTAGCAGGAGTTGTAGCTACCCACCCGGGACCAGGCTCGAGGACCTACATGGAGTCGCATGTTGTTCGTCGAGAGCAGGGCTGACGATGATTGGGAATTTCAGAGTGTAGCTGTGCTCACTGGGCCTTCGCCACCCGTGACGTTACATCTGCAGCAGGTGTGAAAGCAAAGCGGGGGGAGGGGATTTAAGTGGTCTCTGCTCAGGCCGGGACGGCGGCGGTCGGATTCCTTCAGGATTCTCTTGGAGTCTAAGGTGGAACCTCTTGATTTTCCCCGTGGGGACAGACTCCCAGGATCAGATTCAGCCCCGGGCAACATCTGAGTGAGTCCAGACTTTTACAATGAATAAATTCAAATATCTTAACTGCTTTGGAGAAACTGAGTCTTGCAGGCCACCGACTCATTTATTTATAGATTGATGGGGTGGGGAGTGTTCTTTTTCGTCTGTTTTTCTGTGTATGGTTTGTTTCACTTAGTGGCCTTGGGGTCTATCCATGTTGTTGAGAATGACAAGATTTCATTCTTCTTCCTGGGTGAATGATCTTCCACGGTGTATGTTCATCACGTTTTCTTCATTCATGTACCCACTGATGGGCACCTAGGCTGGTTCTGTGTCTCAGCTCTTATGAATGGTGCCATAATAAACACGGACAAACAGCTGTATTTCAGTGTGCTGGTCAGTTTTCTGCTGCTGCAACAGATAGCTGGGAAAAGCACCTTAAAGGAGGAAAGAACTAGTTTGGTTCATGATTTGCGAGGCTTAGTCCATGGTTACTCCTTATCTCTTTCCTTTAACCATCTTGAGCAGAATTTCATCCTTCAAGACTACCCTTATGGGGAATGCTTACAATACACAAAGTACACCAAATACTGGATTTGAACCGACAACAACAGGCAAGGGATCCAGAGTCAGGCTTGAGAACAAAATGTTACCAGATACCACTAGCTCCTTTTCTCTGGTCACTCCTCCCATCACAGAATGTTTTCCCGTCTTGGACCAGGTCCTGGATCCCATTCACCTGGCTGCCAGGCAGCTCTGCCCCTGTGTGCACCGACCCCCCCACCAAGCCATCCACACCTTTGCCCAGCTCAGGGTACCTTGCCTCCCTCCAGAAGGACGCACAACCTGACTGACCTATCGCTCCCGGAGACCGTCACAGGGACCCTCGGAGGAGGACTCCGAGTAGTGTAGTCAGAGGCCTCAGGGGCTTGCAGTTCCAAAGCCTACTTGAGATGTGATGGTGGTTTCCTCCATAACCCTTCCTTGCTCCCTCCAAACTCTGGGAAAATCTATGATAATTTTGTTACATCTTGAGAGGGTATATTTTTATCTAGGGCTCATAAAAAAAGAACAACTTTAGTCAATAAAAGAATTAGAGATGTAAGTTCAGAAGGAGAAACAAAATTGCTTTATTGGGAAGGGAAGAGAAATGGGGAAGCAAAATCATTTTATTGGGAAAAGGAGAGAAAATAAGATAGATAGCTACTTTATCGGAGTAAGGCAGGGAGCACAGAACTGGCACTTGGGGGGTGGGGGTGGGGGGTGTCTCTGTTCTCAGTCCCTTTTATTTCACGGTGAGAAAGGGACTATCTCCCTTGAGAATTGCTATAACTCCATGGGCTCTTCTGGGCTCTGAGACCCCTGATTTGGCCATTGTCCCTTCCACTGCCTATGCTTACATTCTTGAATAAGCACTTCTTTGGTCTCTTTGTGCTGTCAGGTGCTTGTCTTGGGAGATTTACAACAGAGTTAGATCAAGGCTGGGTTAGTAAAAAGGATACATGTGCATTTTGGTGTATTAATATGGAGAGAATAAAATATATGAGTTCATGTATATATATATGGGTGTGCGAGTATTTAGGTGGTAGTGTATATTTTCTGTAGTAAGGGAGTTTTTATGATCTAGTCCTCTCTCTCCTCTCCCCACTTTGTTTCTCTTCTGCTTAACTAGAGATACAGGAGGGACTTCTGTCTTGGCATGAAGTGGGCCGACCTTCTTACCAGCTCTCTGTTTTGCTTAGCTACCTTGCTAGCAGGTGTTTAACTCTTTATTTGCCAGAAACCTCACTGAGGTTTAACTTTTCCTGCCTGTCCCCCAACTTTCTCTATAATTTCATCAGGCATCTCCCTCTCCTAATGGATATAAAGTCCCTAGAATGGGCTCTGAGAAGTGTGGGAGTCATAATTCATATCTAGAGGTCCCCCCAGAGCCTCATGCACTCATCGGTGGGGCTTTTGGGAAGTGATTAGATCATGGGTGCATGATTCGCATCAGGGGGGTAACCTACCAATGAGTTTATAGTTGGGTATGATGTTGGGAGGTGAAGCGTGGTCCAAGGAGGAGCCCTGTTTCTCCCTGCTCCCCTCACCATGCCATGAGATCTTTCTCCCCTGTCAGGCCCCTCTACCATGCTGCCCTACCTTGCAGCCACCCGACTACGGACTGAAACCTCTACAAACTGAGCCAAAATAAATTTTTCTTCCTTGTGCGTGCTGGGTTTGTCTCAGTGACAGAGAAGTGCAGTAACAAAGACAGTGGGGCTTTTCCTGCACCACTGAAAACCAGTGTTGAATGAGAATAGGAGGGAGAGAAGACACTGGCCTCCACTTTCTCCACAAAGCATGAAAGGTGCGTCCTGGTAAGGGTGAGTGGTGACTGGTTATAGTAAGTGGCCACCGTCCCCAAGAGAAACACTTCAGCACGCAGCAATCACCGGTTCTGTTGAACAGGACTGTCCGCCATCCAGACAGAGACATGGAAACGCACGCTGGTGTTCAAACACTGCATCTCTCACACGCTCTGTGACTCAGGACTTGTTATTTACTCCTAACATTCTGCGTCTTTTCCGTCATCAGGTGAATAATAACATTTATCTAGTTGGCTTTGAAGAAGATTAAATGAGAAGAGGCACACAAAGGACCAAGCCCAGACAGACTCACAGACACAGACCTCCTTGCTGTACTGTTAGGCAGGAGGAAGAAGGAAGAATGCTCTGAGCAACGACTTCCTCGGGCATCTTCACAAGACCAGAGAGTTCTCAGTGTGGGAGCCGGGAGTGTGCAGAGAGCTTCGCATGCCTCCTATAGTGAAAAAGCCCTGTGAATTATGGAAGGTGGGTAGCGTGACGCACCCATTGCACAAGGCAGAAAACTGGGACTTCAGAAACTTATCCATGTTCCAAGGAGTGGGCTCATCCCCGGCCACCAGAGGTTCTCTGCCCACCACCTCCCTGGGAAAGCTGAGTCCGGGTCTTGGGACTGGGAAAGTAGCAGCACAAAGTGTTGGAGCGCTGCAAGGAGCCATAGGCAGGAGCCACCCCAAGAGGTGCCAGGGCAGGGGAGTGTGTTCAAGGAGGTTGTGGCGGGCGAGCGGCTGCACCACGGGACCCGCCGTGCTCATGAAACTTATCCCATGGAACAGTGGGCCTCGCGGGGCAGCACTGGGACGCTCCCAAGCAGGGACAGGCCAGGTTTCGAGCTACTTCCTGAGACTCCGTGGGTAGGGCGGCAGGGAGTGCCTTACGTAGCAGAGAGATTCTGTGAGGCTCAGAGAGCAACTCCTCAGCAAAGACACGGTTTTGAGTTTTAGAATTTTTAAAAGCTTGCAGTCATCCATGAAGAAGGGGATAGAGTAGACCTTTAAGGGAAAGTCAAACAGCAGTCGCTCATGACAGGCAGGAACAATGTGTATGTTGGAAGCCTGAATAGAATCCAGCGGGAAATCCCAACCAGTTCTCTTCCAGATCCTACCCACAAATGCTTCGATCTCATTTCGAAGATTCAGCCAACAAGAGAAACACAGAGTAGCCTGAATACCTTTATTCATAACCACACACGGAGTGTACAAACAAGTATTCACTTAAAAATCTTCGGAGATTATTTGGAAAGTTATCTTGACTTCACCGAAGTTGATAGGTGACAGGTATTTACCATGCACACATCTACTGGTGAATGTTGTCCCAATTTGACTGGAAAAAAATACCTTGAGGAGAAAAAAAGCCCTTTTCACAGCATGAATAAAAAATAACTATTCTCGAAGCAGGTCAACCTCAGTGAGATCGTCTGGGTCCTCAGCAGTGAATGAATGACTGGAGGGGGAGAGCTGCCGCGGCTGGTCCCCCTGGCATTTCCAGCGGTCGGTCTTGCGCGCCCACTTGTGGCCATGCAGGGTTGTGTGCTGCTGCTGAGGGACCTGCCTGACACTCTCCCTCCCTTGCCCTCTTTGGGCCAGCCCTTGACAGGACAGCTACAGAGCGGTCCCAGGTCTCCCTCCCCACCAGAAACACGCACATCTCTGAACGAACGTTTTGTTTGCTCTGCTTGCAATCGGAGTATCTTCATTATTTCTTTGCTTGTGGGGCTGAAACCGTGGGACTAGATGTGAAATGTGTCAGCTCCTGTGTCGCACTCGCTCCTTCTAACTCCCGTCTGCTCTACTCCTGCAGGCTGCTCCACTGCTGGACAACATGGCAGAAGACCCGGTGTCCCCTCACACACCACTGTCTACGTCCTTCGCTCCGGTGGCATCGTATCGCAGCATCTCACCTGAACTCAGCAGGAATCTTAAGAAGGCCGTGATGGAAGGGAACTTGCTGGAAGTGGTCTCCATGGTCAGGGAGATGGTGGAGAGAGTGTCCAGAGTTCCTGTGAGTATTGCAGTGACAGGGGACTCTGGCAATGGTATGTCATCCTTTATCAATGCTCTGCGAGGAATTGGACACGAGGAGAGGGACTCGGCTCCCACTGGGGTGGTGAGGACCACGCTGACAGCAGCCAGGTACACTTCCCTCAGATTTCCCTACGTGTCGCTGTGGGACCTACCTGGCATGGGAGCTTCAGGCCAAAGCCTCGACAACTATCTGAGGGAGCTGCACTCCAGCCCATATGACCTCTTCATCGTCATTGCATCTGAGCAGTTCAGCATGAATCATGTGGAGCTTGCCAAAACCATCCAGGGGCAGGGCAAGAGGTTCCATGTTGTCTGGACCAAGGTGGACAGGGACCTCAGCACAACGCCCCTCCCCGAGGTCCTCCTGAAGAATATCCGCGAGAGCATCCTGGAGAGTCTCCGGAAGGAAGGGGTGCGGGAACCCCCTGTCTTCCTGGTATCCAGCCTTGACCCTTCATTGCATGACTTCCCAGCATTTAGGAAGAAGCTGAAAACAGACATCTCCAACATCAGGTGCTCCGGTCCTTTAAAGGTCCTTTTCCGTATCTGTGAGGAGACCATTCAGGAGAAAGTGACCTCCCTGCAGGCAAGAGTCTCCACAGAATACCTGCAGAATACTCCTGGCATCAGGGATGCCGACAACTTGGAGCAGTTGAAAATCTACCGATCGTGCTTTGGTGTGGATGACGAATCACTTCAGCAGGTGGCCCGGCGCCTGGGAAGAGCGGTGTCAGAGTACAGGAACATCGTGAGGGCCCAGGATTTCCACACTGTCTGCAGAGCTGACTGGAGACTGAGACTCACAACTTGGTTTGTGGCGCTCCTCCGCCTGCTCCGGTGGATACCATGCTTCTGGCACTGTGCCATGCGCTGGTTCGCCCCAGTGAGACACAGACGTGTGCTTCACCTACTTGGCCAGGACACCATGACCATCCTGAGGAAAATCCTGGCTGACGCCACATGTCCTGCCTGAAACCCAGCTGTGAAAGAAGAAGGCATCCTTGTTCCCTCTTGGAGGTTAGGCTGCCTCCTGAGCCTCTTCCCCACCAGACATCAAGAAGAGTAACCTACTTTCTATTTAAAAGGAACATAAGGCTACACGAATTTTTGAAAAACTGCTCCTCTTCCTAGCCTCAATTTTAATGCACTGTTCCTTTGAGGAAAAAGTACTTACTGAAATCATTAACCAAGCTTCCTGAGTTCAGTATGTAGAAATTTTGTTTTCAGTTGTAGTTGTGCCAGGTCTACATCAGCCTGGTTTTCCCCTGAAGTAAATCACAGTAAATCCTTCTTCCTCGAAAACTGTGTATTCTTTTTCTCCTCCCTTCCCCTGCACGCACCCAGTGAAGGCTCGTGTGGCACAGAGGGGCACTCACACATTTAGAGGGGAACCAAGTCCGGTCACAACTGTCCTTTGACCCCTCCTGGGTGTCGGGGACCAGGTTCCAGGCAGGACCCCAGCCACAGAGGTGCTTACCCTCCACGCTTTCTCCACCAGCTAGAGACAGATGTCATCCTCAAACTTCTTTTCTCTTGGGGGAGGGGTGTCCCGGGGATTGAACTCAGGGCTTTGCACTTGCTAGGCAAGCGCTTTACCACGGAACTAAGTCCCCAGCTCCCATCCTCAAACTTTATCCCGGATCATTTGGGAGAATTTGCTAATGGCGTTTCTCTAAGTATTTGAGGAAGATGCCAGAAACTGCCAGGGGATGTGTCAGGCTGACTGAACAACAATGAGGAGTGACCTCCTCAAGGGGACAGGCAATGTTTAGGTCTATTTTCTGGAGCTCTAAAACTTCGTACTTATTAACTCACAATGGCTCCTGGAGTGTTTCATTGTGGGATGGAAACACATGAGGAAAGGGGAGAAATAGTAAGCAGGCACAGACAGGAAGCCAGAGAGAGCGAAACACCAGACTCCTCCATTTTATAATAACCCACTTTCCTAACTCACCCCTTGAGACCAGCATTAGTCTTGCCCAAAGGCAAGGGTCCTGTGTCCTGATTCTCCCGCCCAAGGCCCCACTTTTGAACAGTCGTACTATCTCACCACCACCACGCTGGGTCCCAAGACTCCTGAACAGAAATCTTTGAAGAACGCACCCAAACCACACACAAATAAAAACATAGACGCAGCAGGGCAGACTCTCCGCCCTGGAGATGGTGCCGATGCAGAGATGCATCTGACAGCTGTGGCTGCACGAGGAGAGGGTCACCTGACTGGTGCCTGGCAGAGGGAGCAGAGAGATGCAAACCTCTGGCCTCGCTCCCCGCCCTTCCTCTTCTGTCTCTGCTGCCTGTAAGCCAAATCCCAGCTCCTTTCGGAGGGCAAAAGACCACACAGATGGCAGCCCCTGCACATCAGCCCGGAGGGAGGCCGAGCAGAATGGAGGAGGGCAAAGAGCAGATCCAGGAAGGGAGGAGAGCATCACCCCTGGAGTGTACAGAAAATGTTTGCAAATTAAGAGGGTGCCAGTGCCTTTAGTAAGGAACATGGCCAACGACGGACTCCAACGGTGGCTCTGAACAGCTGTGACACGAGCAATGCTCATCACGCAAGCTGTCCTTCACCACACTTCTACAGGCAGACATCTGCCTTACGCCTGCGCACCCCACTGTCCCAACAAGTGGCAGGCACAGGGCTGCATCCCTGCGGCCCAGCGGGCCTGGCCTGAGACATGGGAGAGGGGCCAGCCCGAGGCGCTCTTCCGGCTCACCTGCCCCTCACCTGCTCGTCTGTTCAGCGGCACAGCCTACCTTTCCAGGATTGGGACACACATCTCTGAGTCCCTGCATGGTGCGGCGAAACTGCAAAGGGCTCCATTTAATTATTAACAGTGTCTCTGGCCACTAGCTCCTCCGCCACTTAGAATAACTGGTCATTCTAGTGCTAGCGTACACCAGGAGGTGCCAACCTGCAAAACACATTCCACCGGCTTGGGGCGAGGGAGTGGAGTGGTTCTTGCTCTGACTGACCAGCCTCTGCAGCATTTCTGCAGTAGGAAGGATTGAACCCTGGGCTTTACACGCGCTGGGCGAGCACTCAGCCACTCGGCTACTAGAGTCGCCCCAGGACGCTCTTAATTTTTTTCATTGTTTTAACTTTCTGTGGTGTTTTAGACTGTCCGCTTGTTTGCTTCCTCTCTTCTTTCTTCTCTCTCTCTCCCTCCTCCCTTTTCCCCTTTTTTCTTTCCCACCCTTCTACCCTCCTTAAATCGCTTCTCTTCGGTCCCCTTTTCTTTCTTGCCTTTTTTTTTCTTTCTTTCTCTCTTTTCGAAAAAAAAATCCCTGCCCACTTTTGCCTCTTCTCCGGCGGCCTCTAGCCAGTTGGTGCCCCTCCAGTTCTCCACACCGCCGGACACAGGGCCACTGATGTGAAACGGCAACGGCGCCGTTAAGCCCTGTACGGTCCTGTGGTCTCCAGTGCCTCTCCTGCTTGCGGTTACTGTCATTCTAAAGCCAACGCATGCCCAGGGCACTGGCCACAGGCAAGGGTCACGCCACTCTGCTGCAGCCCTCACCTGTTAGGGAGCTGTCTTCCTCCTGCCCTTTCAGGTTCCAGATCCTGCCCTCCGCCTGGGCCGTCCCCTGAGGTGCGGCTGTCTACTTGCCTGCACTGGGCACCGGTTGCTGGGGAGGTAACTGTCCTGCAGAGGGGACCCCTCGGAAGGGCTGGGCGGCTTCCTGATGTGCCATGTATCTGGGAGTCAGTGAGGGGGAAACACTGGTGCTGGAATTCTCCTGACCAGACACCCTGCCTGGGGCTGTGACAGGGTGTGTGGAGGAAAGGGCACAGCTAGGCAGCAGGGCGACAGGAGGGCTTGTGTGTCTGGCTCCCTGTCTCCCAGGATGGCGTGCGGCAGGGGCTGTGAGCGCTGTGGCTATGGATGCTCCAGATGCACAGGCGTTGTCTTTCCTCCTTGCTCTGTGGCAGGGGAGACGGACCAGCAGCACTTGGCGGACTTCGCCTTGCTTCATAGCAGAGTTGGTCTGTCACCTGTTTCCCGGTTCTCTTGTTCACCAGCTGTTTCAGGGACACCAGCTCTCTAACTCCATGACTCTGAATTACTCAGCTGCTGTAAAATACTCCTGCCCACAGATGGAGGTTCCAGAGGTCAACCGATCTGCCCTTCCGAAGGTCACAGGTGCAGGCATCAGAGACTCGATCAGCTGTCTTCGGGAACTTGTCCTTGAGCAGGAAGCAACGTCATCGGGTCAGTCTGGACTCCTGAGGTTCTCACACAGCAGGGGAGTCCTTGTGACTACCCTTGCACACATCCGAGTCTTTGTTTTTTGATTTTAAACCCGGTCCCCACTTTTGGAGCAGTGGGGATTGAACCTAGGGGTTTGCGCTTGCCAGGCGAGGGCTCTGCCACTCAGCTTCCACTCCAGTCCTAGAACTTTACTATTTTCTCCACTAAGTCTTAACTGTCAAAGTTGTTACAGGCTCTGCCTGTCTGTGCTCTTGCTCCCTCTCACTTTCCCTCCTTTTTCTTCCCTCCCTTCATTTTCTTCTTCTTCTTTCATATGCCTTCCTCCCTTCCTCTCTTGCTTCCCGTCTCTATTCTTTTTTTCTTTTTAAAATCTGTACTGGCAGTTCCTGCCTAACTTCACTTTCCTCTCAAACGAGGTGCCAGCCCAGGCACTCTGACATGCCGAGCTACAGATTACAGATGTGGGATTACAGATGTGGGCCACCAAGGCGGCCCCCGCTTAGAAAGATTTTTCATTAAATTCTGTTGGAGCTGATGGAGCTGTTTTGTGTTATTCTAGTCCGGGTGGTAGCGACTGTTTTGTGTTGCTTTTTTAAGGCAGTGGTGTTTGAGTCCAGGCCGAGTAGCTTGCATCACAGGTGTGCACCGCCACACCAGGCCTCCCTGCCTTCCATTCCCTTCCTTCCACCTGCTCCTCTGCCTCTCTTGAAACTAGGAGTGTTTGCCCACTGAGCGGGAGTCCCCAGTGCTCTCATTTCTTACTCTGAGACAACATCTGGCTAAGTTGTTAAAGTGCCCAGGCTAGACCCCAAATTACGATCCTCCAAGAATAGGTGGGCTAAAGGCATCAAGGAAGGGTGGCAGGCAGGTGCTTCGATCTTAATTTGGGGGAGGGGGGATAATACGGCTTACGGCTTTTTACAGGGGACTTTTGAGGGGGTCAGTTTACGTAGTGGGGATTGAACTATTGTTCTGCCACTGACCTGTAGACGTCCCCGTGTGGATGTCTTAATATTTATATTCATTCACTTGCTTGATCATTTCTGTCTTCCTCCTCATCCTTCCTGTGAGGGTACATGGCTTGGGTGATGGACTTAACTGACTTAAAGTCATGGCCCACCCACTTTGGTCACGCCGGCAGGAAAGTGCTGTATTCAAGGGGTCCCCTACCTCACTGTCCCTGGAAACACTGGGTAACAACTGCTCTTCTCCCATTCCAGGACTCTGGCTCTCCTCCCTTGGTGGAGAACGATGACCAGATGATGACCAGCACGTGGGCCTCATGCACTGGCAATGGGACAGTTCTGCCCTAGATGTGCCTGGGCCTCGGTGCGGCGCACACCTGTCCACGTGGCCCGGGGGCCAATGACTCTTCAAGGAAAAGGGAAAATAAGTACGACCAATCCCAGTGCCCTCCCCTTCTGCCTCAGCATCTGCTTGTCCTATCATCGCCTCTTCTGTGAAACGAGGACCAAAAACAGATGTTTAAAAACTCAAAAACACAGAGCGAAGCTTCTCCAGCACTCTGCAGGTTCCCAGAGGAAATTCTACTAGACCCTAGCTCTGTGGGCTGCTCCGATGCTCCCAGCGGCCTGCCCCAGAGAGGCCGCCCTGTCCCTGGGGCCTGGCGGGAGGCGGGGGGGAGAGAAAGGGCCGAGGGGTGGGAGTGGGGAGGGTCAGGGTGGGAGTGGAAGGCAGGGACCACAACCCAATGCTGATGCTGATGCTCTGGGTTTGGTTATGCCAGGAGGGGGGAGGAGAGAGTCATGGTTGCTGTAATTGTTTAAATTTCAAGTGTGCAAAACCTTCTGGAGCTAATGCCCATGCTTCATGGAAACACCCTCTGCCTCCCTCCTGCTCCCCTGTCTCTCTCTGATGCTGGTCCCCGCCTCTGTCCCCACTTCCTTCAGACAGAAATTCACAGGCCACAGAAGTTCACGTTTGAGGGGATGAGGGATCTTGCTGAGAAATTTTTGTATTGTTTTTTGGGTTTCTTTTGTTTGTCTGAGACAGGATCTCGCTATGTAGTTCAGGCTGGCCTTGAACTCACTACATAGCCCATGCAGGCCTTGAACTCTCGGGATGATCCTCCTGCCTCAGCCTCCCAGTGCTGAGATTACAGGCGTAGGCCACCACACCAGGCCTTTTTCTGGGAACTGAGCCCAGGGATTCAAGGGGGCATGCTGTGCACATGTTCTATGACTGGTCACAAGGGCCTGGCCCCAATTTTTGCTGTTGTTAATATGGGGGGGGTATTTTTGTGGTGGGAGCAGGCGCAAGAACCCAGGGTCGTACACATTCCAGGACAGACTGTGCCTTGAGCCGCACATCCCTGCCACATCCCTGCTACTGGGGATGGAATTCAGGGCCTTTGCACTGAGTTGTTTTCTTTTTTTTTTTTTGAGACAGAGTCTCACTAAGTTGCTAGGTTTCCCAGGCAGGACTCTTAAATCTTCCTGTGTTGGCCCTTCTAAACTCTGGGCACTGTGATGTTCAAAGCAAGTTCAGTGGTATTTCCAGCCTCATTCCTAGAAATGAGCACCCCTATAATCGTGCGCATGCTGAGACAGCCCCGTGGAAGCTGGGCTTATATTCTCTTGTATGCTCTCTCCCTTGGTATATATTTGTATAGTCTCTCAAATACGTTTATGCATTAATTCTACAAGTTTGGGCTTGTAATCCAAAAGTAGTTATAAATTCTTATTATAAAATATTTGAAAAGTAGTAAGCTCGTCAAAGTCTGCACAGTAGCAAGGATGTGTAATCAGAGGCGGGGTCCTTCCTGAGCCAGCATCGGCTGCCTCCCGTGGTTCTAGCAGGACAGAAGAGGCTGACGCAGATGCGAAGAAACTGAGAAAAGAGTAAACCTCGCCTTTGTGCACACTGCATGGGAGAGGACCCTGCCTCACCCTCTGTCCTCCTTTGCTCAACCTCCAACTTTACGCCATTATGAATTTCGCACATCTGTCCCTCTTTTGGCTCCAGCGACAATCAGTACCTGGTGAGGTGCTCAGCCCGGGAGCCTAAATGCTGTTTGTCCTTCTGTGGCTATGTCGATAGGTCACTCAGTTCTGGGCTTCATTTCCACCTGTTCCCCAGGATCTCGCCATGCATCATCAGATTATTTGTGTTATTTTTTCTGATACAGGCAGACACAATTGTAAATTTTCCTCTTACAACAGCTTTCATTGTGTCCCATAGGTGTGGGTCGCCACTGTTGTTTGATTCTAGAAGCCTTTAAATTTGTTTGCTGATTTCTTCTGTTACCCATTTGTTATTCAAGAGTGTATTACATGGTCCCCATGTGTTTGCATAGTTTTAGGTTTCTTTTATTGTTGATTTCTGGTTTCACTCCACTACAATAGTAGGCAAGAAATTATTTCAATGCATTTCTATTTATTTAAGTGTACTTTATGACCTAAGATATGGTCTATTTTGGAGAAAGTTCCACGCGCTGAGAAGAATGTGTTTCCTGCTGTTGTTGGACGTTTGTTAAATCCATTTGTTCATTGGTGTGGTTAAACCCCGATGCTTCTTCGTTGGTTTTTGTCTGGCTGACCTATTTGTCAGAGTGAGACATTGAAGGCACCTCCAGTGACTGTATTGGTATATATCTATTCCCTTATGTCCAGTAGCTTTTGTTTTATGAAATCAGATGCACTGACATTTGTGCTGAATTTCATTATCTCTTCCTGTTGAACTGTTTTCTTTGTCACTATGTAATGACCTTCTTTGTCTCTTCTGATCAGTTTTGGCTTGAAGTCTGCTTTGTCTGAAAACAGGACAGCTCCTCCTGCTTGCTTTCAGGCTCCTGTTGCATAGCATATTATTTCCTGTGGGTTTTTTTGTTGGTGGTGGGTGTTTGTTTTGTGGGTGAGGTGTGTCTCTTGCAGGAAACTTATAATTGGGTTTTGCTTTTTGACCCAATCTGACAGTTTGTGTCTTTTGATTGAGGAGTTAAAACCATTGATATTGAGTGTTATTATCAAAAAGCATTTACTGAATCCTGTCATTGCATTACTTATCCAGGGCTGATTTCCTTTATTTTTTCCTTTTGTTTAACTACTCTCCCAGGTAGAAATGTACTGTCTTTTGGGCTCATTGGTGACACTGGCTGTTATGGTTTGTGCCTAAATGTCTCCCTCAAAGCCTCATTCAGTCATAGATGGGGTGTGGTCATAGATGGGGCTTTTTCAGAGGTGGGTGAATCTACCGTGTGTGATGCTGGGATTAAAGGCATGTGATTACTAATCAATCAACTGATTGGTTTGGCACCACCCTAATCCTGGCAGCCTGGATAAGATAGAAGCGGCAGAAGGAAGCTGCTTAGGTTCCCTTGTTTGCCTTGCTGCCTTCTGCCTCTCTGCTATGCCACCCTGCCTTGGATTCAGCTGATTATGGACTGAAACCACTACAAACTGTGAGCTAAATAAACCTGTCCTACTTTTAACTTTGAATGTCAGGTATTTTGTCTCAGCAATGACAGAAAAGTAACCAAGACACTGGCCTTGCTATCTCTGTTTGCAATACCCTTGAGTATTTCCTGCAGTGCTAGTTTGGTGGTTGTAAACTTCTTTAGATCCTCTTTGTTTTAGAAGGTTTTTATTTCTATCAATATTGTTTGTTTTGTTTTGCTTTGGTGCTGGGGATCAAACTCAGGGCCTTGGGCTTGCAAGGCAAAGTTTGCCTAAGTTATTTGATGTTTCTCTTTAACAGCTGTTAGTATCTGCTCTTTCTGCTGAATTTCTAGGATTCTGACTACAATGTGTTGTGGCTATTCTGAGTTCTATATACCTCATTTACCTGCATCTTGAATTCTTTCTCTAGGTTTCAAAATTTTTCTTCTATGATTTCAGTGAATGTTTTTTATCTTTGGTGTCACCTCCTACTCTTTCCTTAACTTTTATACTTTTTACGATTTGGGGACTCATCTAGCAGCTGTTGGCTCCGGCTTTTGTGACACCTTGTTTTTAGGTTATCACTGAGTACCTGACCTACTATATCAACATTGTCTTCAAGTCCTGATAGTCGTTCCTCAGATTGGTCATTCCCCCTGCCCATACTTTCAATTGAATTTTTATGTCCAGGATTTCTGCTTGCTTCCTTTTCATAATTTTTAATTCTTCACTAAAGAGGTCATTCATACCTGGCATTGTTTTCTTTAACTCAACTAGCTTTTTGTTTGTGTCTTCTCTAAGCTCACTGAATATTTGGTTAGTTAAAACCTTTATCAGTTCATTTATAGCCTCTTTGAGCTCACTGAACACCTCATGGGTTGGCTTACTTCTTTTTGGAGGCAACTTACTGCCTTCTCACCTCATGTTTGTATTGTTTTTGTGCTGAGGATTGAACTCAGTTAGGGAAGAGACTTCTGTTGCTGCTGTGGAGGCCTCTTTAGTGCCTGTCTCTGATGTGACTTGGCTCCTGGTGACGTTTTGGGGTGCAGGCACCTATTCAGCTCGACATATTAGGGTCAGTGCCGGTCACTGCATTTCAGGGAGAGAAGAACTACTGGCTGCATCAGTATTTACAGTATCAATTATATATTAATCATATAATTTAATACTAGTTTTAAAAATTTCACACTTTTTTCCCAGGTAGGCAGTAAGATAGTACTGGTGGTAAGTAGGTTGGGATGTAACAGAAAAAGGAAGAAGAAAATAGTTCAGAAATAAAGAAAGAAGAAAAAAGAGACAACAATGAAATAGAAAACAGGATATGGTGGTATTACGTTTATGTCTGGAATGGAGAGAGGGAGAGAGGGCGTTTGAGAAATTATTTTCAGGAGTGGGAAAAATGAGGAAAAGGGAAGGAAGTATGACTGAAGATTTCAAGAGGCTGTAAGATGGCCAGAATCAATTAATATGGTGATAGAAAGCTGGTGTTTGAATCCTCCATGCACAATTTTTGCTGAGGATTAACCTGACATGACCATGAAAAATACTATATAAACTAAAGCACTAATTAATTCTTATTGTCCATCTCACATATATTCTAAGGTAGGAAGAATGGAAAGACTAAATATCATACATAGAAATAATTTTAAAATACATTGTGCTTATAGTGCTGGTGTCATTTAAGAGGGGAGAGGGAAGAGGTATTTGAGAGGGTGTGACAAGGACAATAAGTAAAGGAGGGAAAGGAGTTTAAATGCAGTGCGGTGGAGAATGCAAGCACATCGTGTCTGATTTATTACCAAACCAGAAAACTAATTTAGCGAACCCTGCGAAGTAACCCTGATCTAGAGGGAACCTGACGTTCCTGGGCGAGGAACTACAGAGATAGAGCACTAACCTTTAATCGTTAGTCGTACACTCACGTTGTGTCGTTGTGTGCGATAGCATTTGTGTAACACAAATGAAGGGGGAAGGGCAAGGGAGTTGGGAGGGGAAGAAAGAAGAAAGGCAGGAGTGAGTTTAAATGAAAGGTTGCAGAGAGGACAGGCAGCCAGGCAGATTTACTATGAAACCAAATGGCCGATTTAGTTAACCTTGTCCAACAACCCTTGGCAAGGGAAAACCTAGCACAAGAGCAACAGCTCGGGCTCCTGTGCTCTCACAGGACACAACAGCCCCACCCCGCCTGGCTCTTTGAAAATCAGCAACACCAGATCAAAGGAGAAAAGGGAAAGAATTAAAAAAACATATAACACAAAAACACAAAAGGCAAGTGTCTGTCTTATTTATACTGAGGTCAGAATTCAACCAGTGTGCTCTTCCGCAAGCACAAGGCTGAGTTCAATCCCCAGCACCCCACCCCCACCCCGCAAAAGTCTCAGCTGGGTGTGGTGATGCATGTGATCCCAGCACTTTGGAGGCTGAGGCAGGAGGATTGCTGTGAGGTCAAGGTCAGCCTGGGCTAGCATGGTGAGTGCAAGGCTACCCTGAAATACACAGCAAGACCCTGTATCAACCTCCCCCCCCCCGCAAAAGTGGAGAGACCTTGTCTTGCGGCAGGGCTGCGCTCCAGTCCTGTGTTAACTGGTGCTAGAGTTGGTGCCCTCCAAGGACCTGTTTTCCTGCCTACCGGAGAGCGAGGGGCAGGGCCCACATGGGCCCCAAGCCTGCGTCTCACTCCCTCTGCAGGCAGAGCTCTGCTCGCTGCAGCTGTACTCCTGTGGGTGTGAAAGGTTAGGGAGGATCTGCCCATTTTACAGTCACACACCTCCGGTTGTACTGCAGCAGGGAGGGCACAGCAGGGCTGCTCAAACTTCCTGCCTTTTGGTGACCTCTGCAGGGCTTCCTCCATCTGTCCCCTTCCTGTGTGAGAATCCCTGCAGCTTGTTAGGGCTGACGCTCTACACAGACAGCCCCAGAACTCCAGCAAAGACTGTTAGACTTAACAACCAAATCCAGCAGCATAGCTGGGTACAAAGTCGAAACTCAGAAATCAATAGCACTCCTGTACACAAATAACAGACTCAATGAGACAGAAATGAGGGAAACACCTTTCACAATAGCATCCAAAAAATCGAAGTACCCAGGAATCAATCTAACGAAGGAAGTAAAGGACCTATACATTGCAGTCACAAAGAGATAACTAAACCGCAGCTCAGGACACGCATTCTGAGGGTCTGGAGTTCAAGCCAAAGCTCTGCTCTAGTACAAGCTGGGCTGTTTTAGTGAAGGAGCTCTGAGCTTCAGTTTCCTCATTTGTAAAAAGAGGTAAGAGCAATGCCTGTCTCAGGAGCTCTACATGCTCTCTCTAGAGCTTGGTGCGCAGGGAAACCCAAGGCACGTGGTTATTATTACTACCCGAGGGTGGGTCCGAAGGTGGCCACGAGACTCTGCCACAGGCCATGAAGAGGTACCTGGGGAACAGGGATGGAGAGATGGAGAGAATTCCTGTCTGGGTAGTCTAGTGTTCATTTCCACCAGACCATAGGACCTCAGGTGAATAATTTTTCAGCTTTCTGCCTTGGTTCTCTAATTCATTCAAAAAGATTTATTGCAGCACTATTTACAATATAACCTAAATGTCCTGAGTTGACTGACAGGCAATGTATAAATGTATCAAAATGTCACATTTTACTCCATAAAAGTACAATTATTATCTGTCAATTTAAAAGTTGGGGGAGAAGGACTGGGGCGTAGGCCAGTGGCAGAATGCCTGCCTAGCATGCTGGGTTCAGTCCCCAGCACACCAAAACACAGGGGTGGGCGATTGTTCTCCCCCCACAGAGGAGCAGAACTCAAATTTCTATGAGTACTAGAATCACTGACGAACTCGGTGAACACTTCAAGTCCCAGCCTCTGTATTCCTTGTTATCTCCCCCATGTGATTTTTTATATACGCCAAATTTCAAAACTCAGGAAAGGATGAAAGAAAGGCTGTTTGGTAACTCCAAAGGGTCATGAAGATTATCACTCTTATTTAAGTATCCTTTGCTCCACTTTCTTCAGAACAATCCTCACCCTACTGCACAGCCCTACCCAAGGCAAACTGAGACACGGAACCCCATCCACATCCCTCCAGTCCTCGGGCCTTGGAAGTCACAGTCTAGCACCTACTTCGCACAGAGGAAAATGGGGCTTAAAGTGAGACGGTGCCTTCTCAGCATCACGGTGGCTTCACGGTGGAGCCACTGTGGAACCCGGGGCTCCAGGGCTGAGCCAGTGTTGGAAGGGCTGATTTTGGAGGCCACACCCGAGAAGAAAGCCCCCTGCCTGCGGAGCAGTGGCTACAAATTGAGGGTTTGCAGCCCCACCCTTGCCCCAGCAAATCCACTTTTTGCTGATCATGTCTGGGAAGGGTTCCAGCAGCCTCTTTCCGAAGGGTCTGAAGGGAACTCAAGGTACTTCCTGACTTGGAGAGGAAAGGAAACATGGACTCATCTGCAGACATTCAAGCACCTTGACAATTCCAGTATACTGACTGTGCTGCTTGAGCTGGATGGACTTCTACCAGGGAGATGGGAATCTAAGATTAGAATCAAACTTCGGAATCTCAATTGCAGGTTACAGAACACAGCCTGCTACTAGAAAACCAGGAATAGCCCCACAGCGCAGCACCAGAGAAGGGAACAGAAGGCGTTTCACAAACCACAGCAAGTGTTCGTGTGGTTCGGAGCAGGTCCTGGAGGGTGGGGCCAGCATCTAAACTGACATGGGCTGGAGTGCAGAGTCTGGCAGGTACTGGTTGTGACCTTTGGCAAGCTATTTTTCACCCCTCTCAGCCTCAGTTTCCACATCTGTGAAGATGAAGTAACGGTGCTACCCAGGGAAGTAGCTAGGTTTGGGGAACCCGAAGCTTACACCACTAGGCACATCAGGAAGAGCATCCTTCAAGAAAGAACAGGGGCTGAGGATTTAGCTCAGTGGTAGAGTGCTTGCCTAGCAAGCGCAAGGCCCTGAGTTTGATCCCCAGCACCATCCCCTCCCCCCAAAAAAGAACAGCAAAATCACAAACCCAAAATTGCATATGGGACCTTCTATGGAGCCCCATGTCAGGGAGGGGCCCTGAGAACTCTGTCCCAGACCCACCATTTAGCAGCAGATTATTTCAGTGAAGCCTCTGGTACACAGCAAGCCTTCAGGGAACGGCAGTGTTGGGAAAGAAATGATGGAGGAAGAGTAGTACGGCGGGAGTAAAAGGCTATAATTTCATGGGAAGAGAAAATTTTGGTTCGCTCATCTGCACAGAGCAGAGATAATGACAGAGAAGGGATCTCAGAGAAACTCCAAAGGCCTCCTTTAGCTGCAGAGGTCTGTCCTCAGTCCTGTGTAACTTTCAGCAAGTCCCACCCTCTCCTGGAGCCAAGTCTCGCCCAATAAAGTGCCCCTGGGAATTGTTTGACTCTTCTTCCTCCCCAAGGGCCCTGTCTGCTCCCCATGGCACCTCACAAAAGTGAAGCACAGTTAGAAAGGCTGGAGGCTTCTCCTCTTCCTTCCAACTGAAGGGGAGCTCACAGGAGGAATGCTTCAGAGCAGACGGTGGAGCCCGAGAGAGTGGGACTGGACCCGAGGTGCACAGAGAGAGGGATCTGCAGCTATTTTCTTGGAGGCAAAGAGAATATTAGCCAAAAACCCTGACAAGGTGGGCTCTGGTTCCAACTCTGTCACTTTCTAGTACGTGATCTCAGCCAGATGCCCTTACATGAAGTCTGTTATTTAACTTACAGGATTAATGAGAAAATAGAGATAAAGCAAGTGGAGGAATGCCCATTCCTTGGCTATTAAAACCATCAGATTGTGAGTGCTGTTGCCATTCCTGACCCCTTTCCCAAATCCTCCATCCGGGCCCCCTCCTCCCAGGAGCGTCTCCTCCTCCACCAGCTTCCACAGGCTGGAAGAGGAGGCTGTGCCCTCAGGGAGGTGGGCGGGGCCTCACTGCAGCCTTGCCACAGCAGGCTTAGCCTTGCCGAGCTGGACTGCCACCTGTGCACGGCGCACCTTCCCACTGCTCCCTCAGCCCAGTCCTCCGTGCCACCCTGAGCTCCCCTGTTCTGAAGCACTCATGCCTGTGACAAAGACTGCCGGGGGCTCCCAGGAAGCTGCCACCCTCAAACTGGATCTTATGCCGTCTCCCGAAAGTACCAAGAAGCTGCAGAACGAGAATCCCAGTTTCGTGGACGGAAGCTCTTCCGAGTCCTCGAGTTTGGAGAAGACCAAGGGCATAACGTGAGTGTGTCTTCTGCCTTCCAGCCAGGACACTTATAGACTGGCCGGAACCTCCAGGTGGCTGTGCCTGCTCCCCAACCCACTATGCGGGTGGGGAAACCAAGGTGGCCAAAGGTGCAGTCAGAGCCTGTGTCAATGACGGGACAGAGGGGCAGGGAGGACACAGAAAAGCCCTGAGGGATATACATGGGGAAACTGAGCCCTGAGGACAGGAGCTGGAATGGAGGGCTGGCTCTGAGGTCAGTGTCTGTTCCTGGCCGGGCACGTTAACGGGGAGGACGGAGTAGCAGCCCTGGATTCACGGAGGAAGCTGGGAAGGTGCCTCCTCCAGCAGTGAGCAGGTCTCTCCTTGCACTGAGAACCGCAGGTGGCACTGAAAAGCACAGTACATGGGTGACTCTGGTGTCCCCCACTTGCCAGGGTAGGGAGGGGCACAGGGAGGATATTCACCAGGCTTTTGGAACATGACAGAGGGGGAGGCCTAGCGACAGGGCTCACCTTCCCGTCCGGCACCTGACCCCCCAGTAAACCAGTCTAGCTAGTTCACCCAAGGGAAGGAGTGCCAGGCACGGAGTGGAAAGGCTCTACCACTTTAAGAAGAAAGTCTGGATACTACCGTTGCAGTAGAAAGAGCACTCGACCGATAGTCAGAGGGTCTGAGTTCATGTGGCACCTCCTGTGCCCTCGCTACTGTGTGTCTCGTTTGCTGAATTAAAGGCTGGCATCATAGAAACTAAATATGGATGGGGGGGCTGTGCAGCAGGGAGGGAGGGAGAAGTTACTCCGAGGGACGCCCCTCTCCACAGCCAACCTGCTGGAAGTTGTAGGGAGACACAATGACTGGTGCTGGTGCGGTCAGTTGCCCCAGGGCTGGTCATGGGGGTTGCTAAGTATCAGTGATCTTGAGGGCGATCTGTCACCTGGGGCCATCTGCTGTGCAGGGAGGTGTTTCTCAATCACAGGCCGTGCGGGAACCAACGGACTCTACTGTCCTAAACATGATTTTAATAGCAATTTCAGCTTCTGAAATTGCCTGTCCACACCAGTGTCTCTTGACACAGTGACGGTGACCCAGGGTCACGGAAAGAGTCAGGGCTAGAACCTGGCATTCTGGTTCCCTAACCAGAGCCCTGTGCAACTCTTTTTACAAGTTGGCTGGAAGGTTGGAAGCCAATTCTGATTTCCTAAGTCCTTTAGTTAGAAATTTCCTAAGTGACCGATTCACTTTTTCCAGTCGCAAAACAAGCCCATCACTGGGGGCCGCAGGGTGTGTGTAGTGCGCCGTCAGCAGTGCTGACACCCACAGCAAGTGGGAAAGGCACGCGAGACTCTCCACCCCTTTCTCCTCTGACTGTTCTCTTTAACCCTTAGCCAATCGATGGGCAGGTCCTTGGCGAGCTGGAGGATTGACAGGTTCAACACAGAGCTGGGGTACTGGGGGCAGTTCTTCCCACATATCGTTACCCCTAACATCTGCAGTGGCTCAGCAAAGCTCGCCCAAGATGACCCAGATAGTTTTGGCTTTGAATTTTAACCCCTGGTTTGTCCAAGTCCAAAGAACAGGCTCCTTCCAGAAGCCCTCCACTGCTTTTCAGACTGTCCTAGCTGGAAGGCACTTCTGGGGGATTCCCAAGGTTTCTACAGTTGTAGGTAGAAACCCAGTGCTTGCCCTGGGTCCAGGTACGAGGAGGTGGAGAAGCAGCCTTGTTTTGTAATCTGCAGGCAAAGAGAGCTTTTCCCCCTGACACTTTAGAGACCTTGTCCTCTGGATCAGCCTTCCCAGGGGTCTTAAAGAAAGAGTGGGCTTTTCGTTTTAGTTGGGGGGTTGGGGACCTGCCACTCTCCAGCCTTGGTGTCCTGGGCTGACAGGAAAAAAAAACAAAAAACAAAAAAAACAACCTCTGGAGCACAATCCCCAAAGGGCCAATGTTGTCTGACCTATTTATTCAGAAATCACAATGATTCTGGTTCCAGTCTGCCTCTTTCCCTTTTCCCTGTTTCTGCCACTAGTTTATGACCTCGGTCTAGGAGCTGCCCCTCTCTGAGCCTCACTTTCCTCCATGGCAAACAAGGGGCCTGGGAGGCAGCTCAGCAGGAGTGAATGCACAGAACAGGACCTGAACTAGCCCTGGGTTCAGACCCTGGCTCCCAACTATATCCTTGGACAAATCATTAAAAGAAAACAACAACAAACCCCATGGCTCAGTTTCCCCACCTGTAAAGGAAATAGTAGTACCTACTTCATAGTCTTGACAGGAAGATTAAATAGATAATATGTGTAGAGTGCACAAAATAGTGTCTCCTGTAGTAAGTACTCAAGGGCACGTACTGAGTGTTAGCTGCTGCACCTGGAACAATTCTGGGCAAAGCGGATGATTCATCCCCTACAGGAGACCCACATGGGCCAGGCAGGGATTCTGGGACTGAGAGGTAACCAGGAGTCCCCCTGCCCAGCCTACCCCTGGGGTTGTGTGCTGCTGACTACTGAATCCCCTCGCCCCTGCACCCACAACCAGTGTCGCCTCCATCTCCTTCAGAGGGTTCCAGACCTTGGTTCACCTGGTGAAAGGCAACATGGGCACAGGGATCCTGGGCCTGCCCCTGGCCGTGAAGAATGCAGGCATCCTGGTAAGAGGGACAGCTGCAGGGGGCCACTCGGACAGCCATGGGACAGAGGGGGAGGGGCTCTAGCCATTTGGGACATCCTGAAGTGAGCAGTCTTACTGGGTGGCAGCGTGGTCCAGACTTGGAATCAGACGCCCACCCCGGGTCTGAGTTCTGGCTCTGCCACAGGCTCTCATGGTCTTGGCAGGCCACTCAGCCACTCCCCAGGCCTCAGTTTCCTCCTTTGTGAAATGCAAGAGTTAGGTTATGACTAGTTTTCCAATCATGCACTATAGAGCCTGGGTCTCTTTAGAGATACCACAGAGTCACCAAGGAGATGGGGAGGTGATCAGGACCCGGGGTCCCGGACTCCCACACGCCCCACTCTATTGGAGTTCCACTTGAGATTGTATTTGGAAGAACAGCTATTATTGCTAAAAATGGCTTGGAAAGCAGTTTCCAGGGAAGTTTTTTGAGTCTTCAGTGGTACCTGTACGACGGAATCGCTGCTCTTCAGAAATCCTTTCTTTTCTCTCCGGCCCCACCCCACCTCCCATCCTCCAGATGGGCCCGCTCAGTCTGCTGGTGATGGGCTTTGTCGCCTGCCACTGCATGCACATCCTGGTGAGGTGTGCCCAACGCCTCTGCCGCAGGTGAGGAGAAAGCACCCCGAGTCGGCTCCGTGGGATCACAGAGTTGAACCCCCACTCAGGGCAATTTAGAGATTTCCTGAGCCCTGGCTCAAAAGAAAAAGGGGGTGGAACTACAACTCAGTGCGAAGACCCTGAGTTCAACCCCCATCCAAAAAAAAAAAGTTCCTAACTTGCTCCAAAAAGGCCAAGAAAAGAGCATTCAAGGGCAGGGACATCATCTCAGGCAGCCACTGTGCCCAACCAGCCAGCTCTCCTGTAAAGTGGATACAAACAGCCCTCACCTAACCCTGCCTGAGAACTGTCTGGGACCCACTGGTTTCTGGGCTATAGAAACCACCGCACCCACGCGAGGGGTCCCTTGTCACTCGTGCTATGTAGCAACTGCCCGCCGACAGAGGGAGGACAAGGCGCTGTGGGACGGCTGCCGGGCCAGAGAGAACTCGGCCTGCGCCCTCCGCCCTCCGTCCTCCACCGGCTTGGGCTGCATGCTGCCTCGCTGTCTCCGGACCTTGGCGCGCAGGGTCTGAGCCGCGTGTGCTCTCTCCCGCAGGCTCAACAAGCCCTTCATGGACTACGGGGAGACCGTGATGCGCGGACTCGAGGCCAGCCCCAGCGCCTGGCTCCAGAACCACGCCCACTGGGGGAGGTAGCTCCTTCTGGCTCTGTCCCAGCAGGGGTAGGACAGCAGAAAGAAGTGGCTTCTCTCCTCGGAAAGGTGGCTCCCGTGGCAGAGTATCACATTCCACGGGGAAGGGTCGCTGCGCAGCCCCCTCCTTGTACACCTGCAGGAAGTGCGCGATCACTCCGTCATTAGGCGGCTTTGATCCTGCTCGCTCTCTGCCCGAACCACACTTGTCCCAGCGCTCCTCTGCACCAGGGCCTGGGAATGCCTTTGGGGACAGACAAACAGCCAGGCCTTGCAGTCACGGAACCCACTCACAGCCACCAGAATAGACACAATAAAGGAGAGAAGGGTGCGCATTACCAAGCAACATGCGGATGCGTGGGGCTGGGCCCCCAGGGTGGTGGCCGTGATGGCGCTTTGCAGGCGGGCATCCCGAAGGACAAGGAATTACTTGGGAAAGAGGCAGGGACCTGGAGGGCCGTCCAGGAAGAAGGAAGAGCAGATGTCAAGGCTGCAAGGCAGAAAGGAATGTGGGACGGTTTCAAGGTACAGAGAGACCAGGAAGCGCCAGGGCGGAGTCAGGCAGGCGGAACCGCGGAGGGAGCCAGGCGCCCAGTGAGGCTGCACATCCCTGTTCAGGGCCGAGTCGGGTTTCACCGCCCTCCTTCCAAAGGCTTTGCTCTTTTCTTGAAAGCAACCAGGAAGCCACCAGAGAGTTTGAATCAGGGAAATAACCATATCTGCATGGTTTAAAGATCTGTCTAGCCTCCGCAAGGAGAAGAGACTGTGGAGGAGCGAGAGTGGGTTTAGTCAGACCCAAGAGCAGGCTCTTGACGATGTCCAGGCAGCTGGCAAAGGTGGCTGGGACCAAGCTGGTAGCAACGGCGGTGAAGAAATGTTGGCTTGGCCACGAACTGGATCCCAGACTAAGAGGAAAGAGAAGAGTTTGGGTTGACCTGGGGCGCTGTTGGCTTCAAGTTTAGATGTTCTGGATGCAGGGATGAGGGACATTTACATGGAGCTGTCCAGTAGATGCATATAGATCTGCACCCATCTTCAGGCAGGAGACAAGAGAAGCCATCAGCCTCGAAGCCAGGGCAGAAGGGCCTTCTTAGAGAAAGGATGGCCTGGGTTCTATCCCTCCAATATTGAACAAAAATTAATTAAATTAAAAAACCAACTGTGGTGGGGCATACCTATAATCCCAGCACTGTGCGAGGCTGAGTCAGGAGGATTCCAAGTTCACACCCACCCCAGGCAAGACCCTGTCTCAAAAAATTAAAGGAATGGGGATGTAGCTTAGTGCAAAGGCCCTGGGTTCAAATGCCAACAAAGGGTGACGATAATAATCATGCTTCCTGGTCTGTACAACAGCCTGTAGCCATCTCCTATCTTATATTCAATATGTAGCTTTTCACAAACTACCTTCTGAATGCCACCATGTGTCAGGAGGTGCTTCAGGCAGCAGTCCACAGGGAGGAGCCAAACAGATGCCACCGTGCCTGAGCTCACCTCTGGCTGCGCCTCGTGCACCCCACACCCCTCTGTCACAGCCGCCTGGTCTTACTGTCCTTGTACTTCTGCTGAAACTTCCCTGCAGCGTTCTGTCTCCCTGCCGTCTCCCCGCCCTGCAGTGGGAACAGTGAGCTCTGCTCTCCCCACTCAGCTCCTAGGAGGCCTCTCTGCCCTTGTCTCCGTCCACCCTTTCCGACCATCCTACCGCACATGTTGTTGGCATCTTGGTTTCTGTTAAACACTGATGCTCCCAGGCCTTAGTGCACCACCTTCTCCTCCTGTCTCCCAGCACATTTTCCAGCACGGAGCCGCCGCATCAAGGTTCTACCCACTGCCTACAGCCCGTCTCCTGTCCAGTCTCGCTTGCGCCTCCAACGGACTCCGCACAGGGCAGCTGGACAAATCCGTCTGCTCCCTCTGCTGAGACCTTTCTTCTTTTCCTTCTTCTCTGCTTCCTCTCCTCCTCTCCATCTTTCTCTTGCTCTTTCTGTCCTCGTTGTCTCTCTCTCTCGTTGCTCTCTCCCCTTCCCTAGGGACTTGCTCAGTCAGGCATTGTGGCCCTAATGTCACCTCATCTTATCACAGTGCTAATTTCTGTCCCTCTCACCCACTGGCCCGTGGACCACCAGAGGGAGGGACTGTGAATCATTTCTCTGTGTGTCCCTGCCCAGCAGAGTATCTGGTACATGTCAGGAAAAACATTTTAAATGTTAAGGGTAGCTGATAAAACACTGTGCTTACTACCCTACATGAATTAGCAGAGAAGAAAGAAGTGGCTCGGGGCCAGGTTGGGGGAAGGCTCTGGGGCTTGGGGAACCTTACTACTTCCTGTGCCAAGATACGAGGGTGTTAGAAAACCACTTTTTAAAAAGAACTGTTGTTACTCTCTTCTTACTGCCCTTTTGTTGATTGTTGTGAGAACATGGAGGGTGTGGGTACAGGGCCACCAGGTCCTGGGGACAGAGGGCAGAATGGCAAGAAACACAACTGAAAAGTCAACTTCTTTTGTCACAAGTTGTTCTCTCCTCTCTTCCAGGCACATCGTCAGCTTCTTCCTTGTCATCACCCAGCTGGGTTTCTGCTGTGTGTACATAGTGTTTCTGGCTGATAATGTGAAACAGGTACACTCTTCTAGAGAAGGCAGGAGGAGGAAGCATGGGAAAGTAGGCTTTTCTGCTAGTTAGCACATTTCTTCATCAGAGTCCTGTGTCCTCCTCAACACAGCAATGGAGGTTCAAGACCCCTCAGTTCAGGCATCTGCATATTTTTGTGTGTGTGGTTAATTTGCCGCAGTACCCTTTGGACGTCAAGGTCACCCTCTAAAGTCCTGAGCAGGAGGACCCTTGGAATCTGTCGGTCCTCTTGTTTTGGAATTTAACCATATTAATGCTTTTAAAATTGACATGGGAGTGGGGCTGGGGATTTAGCTCAGTGGTTATAGTGCTTGCCTAGCAAGCACAAGGCCCTGAGTTCCATCCCCTGCACCAAATAAATAAATAAAATAAAATTGATATGGGGATTAGAGAGAGAGAGAGAGAGAGTGTGTGTGTGTGTGTGTGTGTGTGTGTGTGTGTGTGTGTGTGTGAGATGCCTCATATTCTCTGGGGATCTTTATCTACCTTCAGGTACTTAACTGAGGGCTTAATGGTGGTCCTTCTCAGGAAGTCCTGATCTAACCTAGAAGGTATCTTGCAACAATTAGAACAAAAGAACACAGGCAATAACAGAGGCTGTCCTTAACCAATAGTTTACACAAGAGAAACTTTTTTAGAGCTCTTTTTTTGCTTATAACAGTAATATCAGACATTTAAAAGTGTAAAAATGTTAGAAAGAAGAAAGAACAGTAAACCCTGCAAACTGGCCTGATAAGGTGGGCTGCTGTGCTCCACCGGGAGCTCCCACGTGGATGCCACCAGCCATGGGCCATGTGCCCACTGCTATGGACCGGAAACTCCAAGACTATAAGGCAAAATGAATCTTTTATCTTTAAAAGCTAATTATGTCCTTACGTCATCATCACAACAGAAAGCTGACCAACATGACTGCTTGCCATTCTGTAATGCCCCTACATTTTTAAATGGGATTTTTTGGGGAGGTTCTGGGGATTGAACTCAAGGCCACGTACTTCCCAGGCAATCATTCTACCACTTGAGCTAAATCTCCAACTCCTTAAATGGCATTTTTAATAACTTCTCAAAATCTCCATCACACAGATCACACATATTGACCGTAACATAATCACTCTTCTTTGCTAGATATTTCGTTTCTTTCTTTTAGTTTTTCTACTACTATAATCTGTTGTGGTCACACATGAGTCTTTCGCAAGTCTTTGTGCAGTCCTTTATTTTCTTGGCTGTGTTTGTTTTGTGTTGGTTTTGCTTCTTTGCTTTGGGGTCAGAACCCAGGGCCCTCCACATGGTGGGAGAGTGGTCCATTACGGAGCTGCGCCCCTCTGTTAAGCTGTGAAATTACAGAGTCAGAATTCCATCGCTCTTCAGAAAGCAATCTGACATCTGTGGACCTTTATTACCATCTACAGATATTATCAGCTACGTTTACTTACCAGTAAGTAAGCTTACCATGTTTACTATCAAGGCAAGGACTGTCTTGAGGAGTTTATGGGCTAAGTGGGGTGTGTTCCAAAACATACAAACGAAATATCAACATGGTATTTTGGTGCCAGATAAGCCTGCCACTAACAACACCCTGAGGTCAAGGGGCTGCATCTTGCACGCACGACAAAGGTCTGGAGCAGGGCAGGCTCCCTCCAGCTGTGACATCTGAACAGGGCACTGAAGGGCAGCTTAGAGGAAAAGTGGTGGCAGCCAGGGTGGGAGAGAGGATGGATGAGAACCTAGAGGCAGAAATATAGGGGCTTGCTCAGGAGAAGTCATTCCATTGTTTATACAAGACAGAGTCGGCCATGAGAAAAGAAGAACCCTGGAGTCTGGCTAGGGCCCATGCGTGCAGGCCCCCCAGTGCCTGGCTAATCTTCCAGTTGCTTTTCCTACTGACATGAGGAGTTATAAAGATACAAGACTTAATGATTCGGTGCTGGGGATTTAGCTCAGCGGTTAAAGTGCCTGCCTTGCAAGCACAAGGACCCGAGTTCGATCCCCAGCACCAAAAAAAAAAAAAAAAAAAAAAAAAAAAGACTTAATGATTCATCTTTATGTGTCCACAGTGTATACTTAGTGGAAAGGGGATTTCAAAATAAGTTTGTGCTGTGATTGCCATTTTATAAAATAAAAACAATGTGTGCCCATATGTGCAACTTGTGACACTGTACAGAAAATATACAGATGAATATATTGCGAAGTGTCACCCTGACTGTTCAGGTGTACTGAAATTAACAATGCTTTTATATTTTCTTATTGCTTAACTCTAGTTTCTAATTGTTCTTTGGTGAATTCTGTTGCTTGCACAATTGTATTGCTTGTACCAGCTAGGTCATGTAAGTTGTAAATCTACCATTCACTCACTGATGACTCTGCCAGAAAGGTGTACATGCCGTGCACATGTACGAGGGCAGTGTGTTCTTGGTTCTTTCTTATTACAATGAATGCAGGATGTTAATAGCTCTTGTTGGGTGGCATTCAGGATGGCCCAATTCACACAAAGAAGAGTTCTCTCATTTAAAATGCTAGTATTGGGCTGGGCATGGTGGCACATGCCTGTAATGCCAGCACTTGGGAGGCTGAAGCAGGGGGATTGCCGAGAGTCTGAGGCCAGCCTGGGCTACAGAGACCGTGTTTCAAAAAAAACAAAACAAAACCCCCACAACAACAACAAATGTTAGGATTGGTCCAGTTAAAAGACACTAAAGCATCGGGAGGTACCTCACTGGTAGAACACACGGCCAGCATGTGTGGGGCCTGGGTTCAGTCCCCAGCAGCACAATGCAATCGAGCAATCAATCAGTCCATGAGGAAGAAAAGGGAACAGTAGCTGTGGGCCAGCTAAGAAACAGTAAACGGAGGGTCTTTCTGTTACTAAGCCAAAGAAACAGATTCTGGGGGAATTCAAAGAGGAAGCGCTCGGTGGAAGGTACAGGTAAATTATAAGATGACAGAGAAAACTAAAAGGCAGCTCTCAGAGAAGAACAGCAGCTGGACAGTGAAACTATCGAGCACTCCCGTAAGGGGCCCGCTACTCAGAGTCAGTTTTACCCTTTCCTATCTCTGTCCTTCGGCTACTGATTTGAGATTTACACTCAGACTCCTGGATGAGCTTCTGAAAGCCCCAGTTTGAGCCCAAAGGCTCTGCCATCGACTGTGATGTATAGCCCTCCAAGCCACACTTGAGGTCTGAGAATTCGCTACCCATCAATCAGCGCTAAAAGCAAACAAACACCTGCCACAAACGCAGCCATGAAATGAATTTGTATCAGATGTATTCACACAGCCTCCTTTGAGGAAGTGTGGTGCACAGAGTTTAAAATGAAAAGTTCTTCATTTAACCTGATTCACTCACGACTCCCCAGCTCTTCATGAGGGAGTTCAATTATGGGCGATGGGAGGGGCTCACCATGCAGCCAGAAGAGCTATTTTCTCTCTTGTTGTCCCCATTCCTTCTGCAGGTAATAGAAGCTGTCAATGGCACAACCAGCACCTGCCACAATGAGACCGTGGTCCTGACGCCCACCATGGACTCACGTCTCTACATGCTCGCCTTCCTGCCCTTCCTGGTGCTGCTGGTCCTCATCCGGAACCTCCGGGTCCTGACCACCTTCTCCCTGCTGGCCAACATCAGCATGCTGGTCAGCCTGGTCATCATCGCCCAGTACATCGCCCAGGTAGGGAGCACACCGCACACTGGATGCCACCAGGGATGGGGCCTTTGTGTCAGCAGTGGACCGAGGGCCAGGTAGCTGAGGCCACCCCACCGCGGGGCTTACTCTTCAGCCTCAGACCCACCAAGTAAAATCGCTTCCACATGGATGTCTCCGTGCTATCTCATTCACCTGGATACATACTCATTCATGTTGAGGTGCTCCCCAAACACCTGTTTTTATGTTAAATTCTGGCTTTCAAAACTATTGCACTTTCTTTGCAAGGAAAACATCTTGACTGGTAAACTTTAGACCATTCCTGTAATAACCAGCTAGCAGCAAAAGGCAGAAGAAAAGTAGCTTCTTGAACTATAGTCTTCTATTCTCGCGGCTACAGTCCCAGGCACCCAAAATTACCACCAGGGAACACCGTAGGGAAAAATGCTTAATATTTAGGGACAGAAGTGTAAGAAGAATCTCAAAAACCATGATCAAATCTATTATGATGTTAATGACAATATCTTTGGATTATGGATAATGAACGTTCCCTCAATTTCCTTCCTATCCTTTCTAATTTTTCTTTCATAGTAGACATACATAGGAATTTGAGCCCCGGAAAATCCTTGATATACCCAAATAGCTTTCAGATGCTTTTTCTTTCAGAAACCACAAGAGAAAATAAAAGTTATATTGTCCAGGGAACCTAGTAAAAATAATAAATTACTCAAACATTTTAGAAAAACTACAAATCAGTCCTATATTCTTCAGGAATTATTGATGGATTCTACAACATTGGATTTCCTGCTGAGATGAATTTCCTAATGGGATAGCTACTTCTGATTTTTCTTTGGACAATTCGAGAGAATATCCAGTTAGAAAAATGGTTCTGTGATTATTTTCACATTCTGGGTCAGAGGCACACTCTCCCTTTCTTCAGTTTATTGGCCATGGAAATGAAAAAGAGACTTTCACACTTAACTAATTATTTTGGGATCCCTCATATGGTCCATAATTACAGTGACAATGATTTCTAAGACCCATGACCACAGGCCATTTATAGATGCTGTGGGGCACTTTAGGTCAGCACACTCTGTAATGTGTAGGATTCTATCTTGGAGGGTTCTGATTACCCGAATTCCCTCTGCCAGACGCTGATCTTCAGAATTTGACAATGCCATCACGTTCGGGATTGGCCAGTATTAAAATCCACGTTGATCGCTGCCTACTTGCTTTTAAAGTATCCTAAACGTCTCGGCACTTGATTAAAAAGAATTCAGATCTTCTCGCACAGCACCTTTCTCCTGAAGGAGCTCAGATGTGCTTCGGAGGGGCCATCTCAGCACATTTCTCTCCCCTTTAGGGAATTCCAGACCCCAGCCGGTTACCGCTGGTGACAAGCTGGAGGACCTACTCACTTTTCTTCGGAACCGCCATCTTTTCCTTTGAAAGCATCGGCGTGGTAAGGTTTGAGTGGGCTGATGTGCCCTTCGTGGGAGGAGCTGTGAGCGCTGAGTTCTGTGTCCCGCTGGGCCCTGACGGTGTCGGGCCTGCAGGGAATGCTCATGGGAGAGTCACCCCGGGCTCCTTGGGGCCCTTCTCACTGCATTACAGCACACAGGCAGCCAGAGACAGTTTTGTTTGTCTCAGTATGTCTATTAAGTATCTGTCCTCCTATAAACCTGCGTTTCCTAATCCTAATTTTCTAAAACTAAAACTAAAAGTAGCAAACAATTTAAATGAAAGAATTTGACTAAATAAAGGATGTGTAAACTGAAAAGAACTGTATATTTAGTCTCTACTTGCACATTTGAGGAAGGGTAGTGCTAGTCATATATTTTAAATTTACTTTTAATTCGCGTACAATAAAATTAACTTTGGAGGATATATATCTTACAGGCTTTTAAAAATGCAGAGTCACAGACACATGACGGTCAGGACACAGAGCAACTCTTTCAGCAAAAAAAACTCCCTCATGACTTCTACTCAACTTCCTCCACCCCTAACCCTGGCCTGCCATCTGTCTCTCTTTCTGTTGTTTTATCTTTTCCAGAATACCACAGGAATGGATCAGACAGTATGTGGCCTCTTGAGCCTGGCTCCTCCTTCCACTTAGCCTAACGTGCTTAGGATCAGCCATGTCGCGCATGTACCAGTGGCTCCTCGCTCCCCGCTGCGGGCAGTGCCACATTTGAGCAACTCTCCTGTTGAAGAGCATTTGGCTGTTTCTATTTGCAGCAGTTATGAATGATGTTACTATGAGCATTTTTGTACAGGTTTGGGTGTGAACATAAGTTTTTATTTCTCTAGGAATAGGTTTACAAGGTCACCTATTATTGTATACTCAGCTTCTTAAGAAATGACTGTGGGGTTGGGGTTTAGCTCAGTGGTAGAGCGCTTGCCTGGCAAGCACGAGACACTGAATTCGCTCCCCAGAACTGCCCTCCACTAAAAGAAAAAAAAGAAACTGCCCAGCAGTTTTCATAATTTTTATTCCCACCAGAATGTAGGAGCATGCCAGTAGTTCTGGGTCTGTGCTAGTACTTGCCTTTTGTTTTTGTTTTGGGGGTTGTTTTTTGTTTGCAGTGCCAGGGATGGAACTCAGGGCTGCTGCAGAAACTAGAAACTTGACCTCTATCTCTCTCTGTACAAAAAAAACTCAAAAAGGATCAAAGACCTTCAATGGTTTTCTGCATAAGATCCCAAAACACAGCAAACAAAAGCAAAAATTGACAGATGGGATTCATTCAAACTAAAAGTTTCTGCATAGCATAGGACACAATAGTTTGAAGAGACAAACTACAGAATGGGAGAGAGTACTGACTATTTGACAAATGGTCAATATCCAGAATATATAAGGAACTCAAAGAGCGTAATAACAGAAACCCCAAGTAATCCTATCAGAATGGGCAAAGGATCTGAAAGACACTTCTCAGAAGAAAACATACAAATGGCCAGCAAACGGATTGCAAAATGCTCACTATCATTAGTCTTCAGGGAAATGCGAGTCACAACTACAATGAGGCATCACCTCACCCCAGTTAGAATGGCAGTTACCGAAAGAAACAAGAAATAAATGCAAGTGAGGATGCACTGCTGGTAAGAACATAAATTAGTAGAGCCGTAACAGAGAACAGCATGGAGGTTCCTCAGAGCCACAAGTCGATCTACCGCATGACCCACTTCTTGGTAATAGGTCTCAAGGAAGTGAAGTCCGCACACTGAAGAAACGCAGTCCCTCCGTGTTTCCTGCAGCACTACTCACAACACCTAAGATATGGAATCAGCCTATGTGCCCTTCAGCAGGTGAAGGGACGAAGAAAACTGGTGTATATACACAATTCGGCCACGAAGAAGGAGGAAATCTTTTCATGTGCAGCAAAATGGATGGAACTGGCAGTTATTGTGTTAAACGAAGTGAGCCAGATGCAGAAGATAAGGGCCTGTTCTCTTTCATATGTGGAAGCTATAAGAAGTCGACCTGAAAGTAGAACAGGGATATCTGGAGACTGGTGGCGGGGTGGGGAGGGCTGGATTTGACCAAGTCATGCTATATTTGTGCAGGGAAATATCTATTAATGTGTAGAATTAATACATGTTAATAAAAAATTAAAGAATACGGCTGTCTGAACAGAGCGCACCTCCTGCTGGCCAGATCAGGTGTCGCAGGGCGCTGAGCTCCTTCATCCGGGTAAATTGTGGAGTGCTTGGAGGCCCAGACTCATCTTGTAATTCAGGGCCTTCTTTTTCTTTTCCTTTCCCTCACTTTCCTCTTTCTTTCTCCCCCTATTTTTCCCTTTCGTCTACTTCCTTTTTCTCCTCCCCTCTTTTTCCCTTTATTTCACTGTGGCAAAATACACCTAACCTAAAATTTGCTGTTTTAACCACTGCGAGGTGGAAGTTCAGTGGTGCTCAATACATTCACGTTGCTGTACAGCCATCACCACCATCCATCTCCACATCGCTTTTCATCTTGCAAAACTGAACCCTGGTACTCACTACGCAATAACTCCCGTCCTTCCTCCCCAGTCCTAGAAGCCACCATTCTCCTGTGCGTCACCGTGTGTCGGACCCTGTCTGTCTTATCACTGCAGCAGGACGTGAGCAGTCGTTTCAGGCTGGCTGACTTTGCTAAACAGAACATCCTCGAGGTTCATCCATATTGCAGCGTGTGTCTAAATTTCCTTCCTTTTTGAGGCTAAATAATATTCTGTTGCAGATATACTACATTTTGTTTATCCATTTTCTGTTGATGGACACTTGGATGGTTTCCACTTTTTGGCTACTATACAAAATACTTGTGTGAACACACGAGTACAAATACCTCTTCAAGTCCCACCTTCCAATTCTTCTGTATATTCTCAGAAGTGGCATGCCATTCTCTTTTATTTTTGTTCACGGTTTTGTTTTGTTGTTGATTAAGCCGGTGTTCCTACTTCCCCTCTCCTTACACTGTTGTGTTTCTGTAGGTTCTACCTCTGGAAAACAAGATGAAGGATGCCCGCCACTTCCCCGCCATCCTGTCTTTGGGAATGTCCATTATCACCGCCCTGTACATCAGCACTGGGGCTCTGGGCTACCTGCGCTTTGGAGATGATATCAAAGCCAGCATAACGCTTAACCTGCCCAACTGCTGGTACCTTCGCGGGCTCTCGGGTGGCGGGACTGAGGGATGGATGGAAACGTGGAATTCCCGTCCTCTTCCCTTCCGCAGCTGGGAAGCCAAGATCTAGAAAGCTGAGAGGAGAGAAGCAGAGTTGTCGCTGAACCTTGGGTTGCCCAGCTCCTTCCTCAACAGCGGCCTCCTACACTGAGTTAGACAGTGTCCACCTGGGGTGGTGGAAGATGGGATTCAAAGAGGACAGATGTGAGAATCTTTGGTCGCCTAAGGAGAGAAGGGACGAGCACTCGAGGAAGGCAAGAGGGAGAAGAGTCTGGGGGTGACAACACCTCCAATCCTGCTTACTGAGGCTTGTGACCAAGCCGGCTGGCCGCTGCCAATGGTACATACCCCCCAAGTCAGGGTGGCTGGGATAAAAAGGCATAAAACAAACAACAATTTTGAGGAACCACTGGAATCTGTAAACATTTTATGTCCAATATACCCGATTCATGGAATAGTTTGATCCCACCAACTTCAACAGTGCCACATTTAAATAGACACACGACCCAAATTGCATTGTGCACCATTTTGTCCCACACAGAGACAGGGTGATAATTCTAGAACGCCTCTGTATTTCTGAGCAGATGGTCACGAGGCCTCCTATGCCCAAATGGAGCACTTTTCCCAAGGTGATAAATGTTAGTCACCAACCAGTTACTGCATACAGGTATCTGTCTAGACACATTAGAGTGTGGACTATGCTCTTAGAATTTCACTACCTTCGCTACCAGTGGGGTAGAGGCAAAGAGGCAGATAGTAAACACCCACAGACTCTACTGTATCCCCCAGAGTAGCAAACAGGCCTTGGAGATTTCTGAGGAAAGAAGGCACGTCAGAATGCGACAGCAGAGCCAGGCCTGGGCACATGCCTGTAATCCCAGTTATTTAGGGTGCTGAAACAGGAGGAGCAGAAGTTCAAAGCCAGTCTGAGGAATTTAGCAAGACTTTGTCTCAACATAAAGAGGGGTGGGGATGTACCTTGGTGGTAGAGCATGACGCTGAGTTCAATCTCCAGTAGCACAAGCACCAAAAAAAAAGAAAAGGAGATAAAGAAAAGGGACAGCAGGAAACCTAGTTGTCCAGTAAGACCACTCAGTACTCCAGGTCCCAAGCCCAATTCTGTGGCTGACGAGTCAATTTACTTCGCCTCTCTGAGCCTCAGTTTGCTCATACAAAGCAGAGTTGTCTTGAGGATTATGTTGGGCCATGTCTAAAAGCATCTGAAATGTGGTACTTGCTCAAAAGAGAAGATTTCAAATTATCGATAGTGTTTGGAGAGTTGGAAAAGGAGTAAACAGGACTTCCCAGGAAGCAGGACTATGTTTCACGAAGTGTGAGCAAGAAACAAAAATATGGAAGTTGTCCTTTTTAAAGAGTGACCCGAATGCACACATACTTCTCGAACATGGTACGTGGCTTTACTACATTAGTGTACGAAAGGAAAATAGTTGTATCTCCTTAGGTCATAAAAATCCGAGAGAACTCCACATTTCCTGAAACTTCACATCTTCTTTCTCTGCCTCTTGCTTCAAGCCTTCAAGTAACCTTGTCTCCTTTAATCCATCTCCTCAGCCTGCAGCCTCCACACAACCCCACTGATAAACTGTCTCTCCTAAACCCTGAAATTGAACACTGAGTGAGAGTGGTTCGTGAAGGTACCATGCGTGCCCATACTTGAGGTTCTCTGTATTTCGTCAGAGGTGACCCTTCTGCCTGTTTGCACTGACTCCATTGTGCGTCCCTCTATTTTCGTTGTGTCCTCTGGCTGCTATCCCCTGACTCTCAGAAGGGCACCCCACCATCATCTTCAGACAGGGAATAGCGGCTCAGCGATGAGCCCGAGGGCAGGGGCTCGTGCCCCTAGCAGCCTTGGAGAGCGCGGCTCTGGTGTGTTTTGCAGGCTGTACCAGTCGGTGAAGCTCCTCTACGTCATTGGCATCCTGTGTACCTACGCCCTACAGTTCTATGTCCCGGCGGAAATCATCGTCCCTTGCGCTGTCTCCCGGGCGTCAGAGCGTTGGGCGCTGCCTGTGGACCTGTCCGTCCGCTTCGCCATGGTCTGCCTGACATGTGAGTGGCAAGCAGAGCACAAGGGTCCCACTGACCTGAGCCTGTCAGGAGTCAGCCAGATGGGTGGCGGACAGTCATGACAGCCAGCATTTATTAGGCACTTGCTGTATTTCAAGGACTGGTCTAAAGCTTTATGCATATTAACTCATTGGGACAATGCTACTCTTACATGTACTCTAATTAGATTTATTCATGTCCAGTCTAAGGACACCATTTATCAAATAACAGTCATTAGAACTGACATTAATTGAATATCTGCAGTGTGCTGGGCACGGTGCTAGGCTCTTCCTAGTCTATGTTTTATAATATTTTATTCAGTCCCCGTGAGACCCTTCAGAAAGTAGAACTATGCTAAACTCTACTTCACAAAAGGTGAAAATGAGGCAAGTATTGATTATATATAATTGGCCAGTTAAGTAACAGAAGTAGGATTTGAACTCAAGTCATCGAAGTCCAAAGTTAGTGCCCTTCACTTCCACAAGTGACATTGAAAATGGGTAACCAGGAAGTCTAATCTGGCAACAGGTGTTGTCTGATCCTCACGAACTTGTATAAATTTCGGCCAATATAAAAATATGCACATCAATGACACAAAGATTATTTTAAGCTAAGAACATTTAAACAAACGGCAGCTGCAGGAAAAGCTTTATCTGAACTCGTTTGTGGAAATAAGGAGGGGCATCCTGGAAAATGCAGCCTCCATAAACTCTCTCTCTCGAGGCTGACAGCCAGGTAGGAGGCTCACTGCTGTCATGGATCAACTGGGTGTTCGAAGCAGTTATCTGTAGAGACCTTCCCTTCTGTCTCCTCCCCGAGTGGCTCTACAGGCAGGCAGATCTGGACGCCAAACCACCTGAAGATCCCAGAGCTCATGAAGAAACTCTCTTTTTTCTCTTGCTGGTATTTCTGTTGTTAGTTCGGTTGCAGACACCTCCCCAGCCACGTGTGGAACCTCAGTTAGCAGAGAAAGTTTTTTCTTCCCAACAATATGCATCCATTTCTTTGAACAACTGGGAGGAGGCAAATCAAAATGTTCGTGTGTCTTCTCTAAAGAGTGTGGTTAAGGGTTTTACAGGACTTTTAACTTCTACTTTCTGTAAGTGAATTTCTGAGGAACAACTCATTTGTTGTTTTAAGAGGATGTTAAGCGCACACTGTAGGAACCTGGCTAAGCCTGGGGTTTCCATCTGCTCCCAACCATTTCTGCTAGGCGTCCTGGCCGTCCTCATCCCCCGCCTGGACCTCGTCCTCTCCCTGGTGGGCTCCGTGAGCAGCAGCGCCCTGGCCCTCATCATCCCCCCGCTCCTGGAGATCATCACCTACTCCTCGGAGGGCCTGAGCCCGCTCATCATTGCCAAGGACGCCCTCATCAGCGTCCTGGGCTTCGTGGGCTTTGTGGTGGGGACTTACCAGGCCCTGGATGAGCTGATTGGGTCAGGAGACTCTCTCCCTTCTTCCAACTCCACCATTTTTATTCAGTGAGAATGGAACCACTCCTTCCCCACCAATACCTGACCTACAATGACACAGATTTCTTTTATATGTGCTGTTTTTATGGTGCTATTTTGACTTTTCTTTGGGCTCAGGGATAGTAAAACAAGCAAGGACTCGCCAGCTACAAGGTCTAAATGATAATTTGAAAAATAAAATGTTGTTATCGTTGCCCATTCCTTTTTCTTTCCATCTCTCACTTTCCATTACATTGAGAGCTCTCCTGTGGATGGTTCTGGATCCTCCCCAACATTTTTTGATAATTGATTGGGTGAGCCGCACACCTTGGGTGGCCTATACAAGGGGTAGCCATGAGGGGGCTCCAGATGCAGCAAGTGGCAGAGGAGGTGACCTGGAGAAGGCTGACGATACTTTGCAGCAAACCAGCTTCCCCATTTCCTGATGGTACAAAGACCTAACCCACAACTTAGCAAAGGACGCAGAACTCCAGCGGCAGGATGGACGGGGCCAAGAGGGGCCATGCAAGCCACAACTCTCAGATAGAAAGAAGCCGTCCGCATTACAGGTAAGGCCAGTACAGTGTGCAAGGCACTGCGTGAAGTAGTAGCTCAGCTCAAAGCTTCTACGGAAGATGTGCTGGGGCAGGAGGTAGTAGATACAGACATTATTTGAATGGACTTTATCTCAGAACCCTTGCAACAAACATTCTTGATTACCTACTGGGTGCCAAGCATAATGCAAGGTTCCTCGGAGTAGATCGGAAAATTGGCATCAAGTTCCTCTTGACAAGGTGACCAACCACACCTTCTATGAAGAGGTGAGATGAAGTCTCTGTCTCTCCCCCTCAAATCTGATCTCCACCTCGCAACTGGCTTTGGCCGGATGAGACAACGGTAGACAGGAAAGAAAAGGTTTGGCGACAGCTTCTGCATGGACAATTGCGTCTCCTACTGCTCTGTGGAGCTGAGAGCACTGAGTGAAAAAGCCCGGCCAGCTTACTGGAGCACCACCTGAGCCCTGTAGCCCAGAACGACCAGCCTGTCAACCTCTGGATACCGGAAGGAAGCCATCCTGGACTGTCACCAGCTGCAGTCGAGCTGAACCAAACCAGAAGGGGCCGGGGTGAAGCCAAAGGTACGGGGTGTGCACAGGACTCTGGGTTCCATCCCCAGCACCAAAACAAGTGTGCAGATAAAGCCGTGAATTATGGATAATAATAAATGTTTGTGGTTGTTTCTTTCTTTTTTTTTTTTTTCCCGGTGCTGGGGATCGAACTCAGGTCCTTATGGTTGCAAGGTAAGCACTTTAACCACTGAGCTAAATCCCCAGCCTCTATGTTTGTGGTTGTAATTCATGTGTTTTGTGAAGCAAAAATTCACTGCTACATAACTTTTGCTAAAGGGGCTAGACTGACAAATGAGGACAGAAGTTCATAAGCAGCCAGCCTCCTGGTCACTGGGGAGGGTACCGGCCCTCTTGCCATCCCGTCCTTGAGGCTCCGCCATCTGTTCTCATGTCTGACCTCGTCTTGAGTCAGGGGCCAGGCGACCTAAGATACTACCTCAGCCTTCATGGTAGCGCCTGCTGTCCACCTCCCCACCCCGTTACTACACAGGGGGCATGAGCCTAGGGGACTAAGTAGACAGCAGATCTACTTCCCGGCTTGAGAACGGGGCTCATGACACTCAGAGAGGCATATGGGAGGGATCCGTGCTTGTTTCAGCCTGGTGCTAAGTAAGAGAACACTTGACAAAGCCTTTTCCTGCTTATTCCCACCCATCCTCTTCTCTCTGCAGTGTAGGAAAGATGTAGAGAAGGGGACAGGTGTGCTGCCGCAATTCCTAAATCCTGCTCTACATGCTTAGTGTTTCTACCTGTACTTCTAGAAGATACTAAAAAAATCCCAAGTCCCCTCAGAAGAGGCAAGGGCTGGCCACCCACACCCCACGCTCTGCAGCATCCCTGCTGGGAGGTGGGACACTCACAGCCTGTGCAGATGTCCACATCCGCCTCAGCTGAGGTGGGCATCGTTTTCATCTCAAGCTCTCTGCGTCATCAGGGAACCCAGTGGACTTGGCCTCCGCAGAGGAAGCACAGTCTTCCTCTCTCTAGAAATTTCTCTCCCACCCTGCTCTATGACTACCCTATCCTACTACGTGTGCTTGCTAAATTTAAGGTTGTCTTCTGTTTTATTAAAAAAAAGTTTACACTTTTTCTCCAAGAACAAACCCCAACTGTGTAAAATGGTCAGATGACTCTTATTATTTACAACAATCTGACTTACAGTTAAATCTTGGAAAGCAAAAATAAATTTGTGAACACTGACATAACTTTCGAAAGGAAGCTAGGGAGACTCATTAGTAACTGTGAGCAACACAAAGACTGCTGAACGCAGCACTGTGTGAGTGGTGGCACTGTGTTAAAGTCATCAGCAACAGCATGCAATGGGCTGACTTCTGAGCCTGCTGTTCAGGCAAACATCATGGAAAATCCTTTTTTCTTTCCCTCACTGAGCATTTATTGGGTATTTTGCAGGGAGTTATCGCAGTTGATCTTCAAAACAACCTTATGAGAGGGTTGGAGATTTAGCTCAGTGGTTACAGCACTTACCTAGCAAGCGCAAGAACCTGAGTTTGATCCCCAACACAAAAAAAAAACCCACCTTTTGAGGTATTAACTCCATTGTCTCCATTTTCAGACAAGGAAACAGGTTCAGAGACACTCAGCGAGTTGCTGAGGATGCAGGCAGGACCCAGGCACTTGTGCATTAAAGCTCTTTGGACAATCATGCTCAAAGGGAAAAAAAGAAAAAAAAATGTTTCTAGCAGATTCCAAATGTTTAAAAAGTAGAAACCCAACAGCCTCTCTATGCAAGTAGAAATTTAACTATGAAATGGGAAAGGAGGAGTTTCTGGGACTGTATGGTGAATATGGAGTGAAGCAGGCTGTCCTGCCACAGGACAATCCTGCCCGAAACTACTCAAACTCCCTGGGGCACAGAAAGAGTCTCTTCAGTTTTTCATATAGAGGGATCTTGATCCTGACACCAAGATCTGACACAGCGCACATCAAAACCATAACCAAAGACAAGCACCTTAAAATACTAGCATGTGGTATCTGGTGACCTATTAAAAGAACAGCTCACCAGGAGCTTTTTATACAAACGCGAAAAATGACTCAACATCAGCCAATTCATGACTACTGAAAGCATTTAAGAACAGAGAAGAAAAACTGGTCATTGAGCGATTCCGAGAAAAAGCATTAATAGAATCTCATGAGATAAGCCGAATTTTCAAAGATTCCAAAGACTCCTAGCATTACAAAAATTAAGTTCCTAAGAATTATGGGAAAACTAGGGGGTCCCAAAAAATCAAGAAAGGCTTCTATTTGAATAAAATAAAAAGGTCTCACTTCCACTTAACTGTGGTATTAGAAGGTTGAGATTTTAAGCACTGTGACTCCAGAAGGGGTTGGTTTACTGAGGAAATTTACCTTTAATGCATCTGGGGGCACAGGGAAGTGGATATACAAAGGCCTAGGCAGGATGCCTGGATCCCAGAGAGGGGAGGGAGGCGTTATGCAAGTCAGAGATGAAGGCCAAAACAGTACCACCTCTGGCTGCCGATGCCCATTATGCCACAGCGCTACAGCTTTGAAGAGGAGCTCAAAATGCATCCCGGTAATGTCTTAAGGTTCTCACTAATTAGATAAACCAAAAGTAAAATTAAATCAGTATTTATTAAAGTGGCATCTATAGACACTAACATCTAAATACTTTCAATAGACATTTTACTTATGGTGTGAGTCACTCTAATTGTCACAATTCTCTTAACTCATCCTAAGTCCTTAAAATCATTTTCCAGAATTCAGTTCATCCTGACAAAGGTTCCTGGGCCATTCTTCTCAGCTATTTGTTTCATTATAAAGCTCCTTTTATTTAAACAATTGTCCAATATTAGTAATAATACAAGATTGAATGATCAGTTAACAACTTGAAAATTAGAAGGAAAACACCCTGACTGTTATAAAACACAGTGTTTGGCGCAGCAAGTTGAGAGTAAGGATACAGACACTGGTGCTTTTGTATACCCAGAACAGCCCAAGACCATGAATCAAAGAAGCAGAGAAAGAATAAAGAAGCCTGGGTAGTGGTAGAGGTGGGTGGGAAGGGGATAGAAGGCAGAGTATGAAAGCCCTTCATTCTATGTCCCCAGAGAATGGTGGTATAGAAGTAAAAAGTGTCCACATTTTAAAAGTTTATGTAAATCATAAAAATTGCAACTTACATAAGTCAAAAGGAAACGTTCTGCATAGGACAGAGATATGCCTAAGCCACCTATCACATCTGCACAAGGCCTCTGAATGTCAGGGAGGTGAGGGGCACACAAAGACTGAGCAAAGGCTTCCGTCTGATAGTCTGTAAGCCCAGGACTGCAAAGTGCTCTTATTACACAAAAGCAGCAACGACAGAGTTTTGTGTAGGAACCTCTGTGCTTTGGGTTGGCACACCGTGTACTCTCTAATATGTAAAATTAACGCAGACATTTGTGAAAGGTTGTGCAAAACTACCGTATTCATAAAAGTGGCACAAAAGTGAGTCCAACAGTTGGGGCACATGCACACTTCATTCCCATCTCACAAGGAGAGTGTTCTAACAAACTCTCCAGAAGGGCAAATACTGCCTGCATTAGTTACCTTTCTGGAGCCAGTGGCTCACAAGAGAGCAGATTTAATACAGAACGTTTACAAGTTACAACATTCACCCATAAGCCAAATGCAGGAAGAGTGCTGAATGTCTATTTCTGCATTGGAGACCCAAAAGATCCAACCAAAGGCTGAGAACCCGCAGCACTGTCCCATGTACGTCCATGTCTGCAGATGATGGCTGAAGGAATCTTTATTGGAACCAGGATACGATGCCCACAGCAGAGATGCAGACCAGAGCTCCCTGGAAGCAGCCATCCCTGATGACAGCAAGGCCCGAGCTCCTGTGATGAGAACAGCCGAGTCCTCTTCGGGAAAACCAGCCACAACAGAGCTTCTCCCGGGAAACAGCTGGCCACTGTCTTCTGCTCTCCTTCTCCTTTATGTTGTGTCAGCAAAAATCCTCTACACCCAGAACCAACTCAGTCCAGCTGGGCATCCCGGCTCAAGCTGATCACAATACTAAGTCCACCACGCTGCCCAAGTAAAATGCTGCTGTTAAAGCTCAAACAGGCTTAGGCCACTCAAGTTCACGCAGCTCTCTCAAAGTTCCCATCTCTTTGTGTGTGATCGTGGGACCTTCCTTCTAACTCATGGTCTCAAACTTCCGTTTTACAAAATCCAAACGGAAAATAGAGAAGAAATCATACAACACAGGCTATGTGACATGGGAGAAACGTACAAAGCCATCATCGAGATGAAGGAAGGAAAACTGAACAAACCTGTGTAACTTGCTTGCTACTAGTGGCACCAGCCCCGCACCAGGATCAGGCCATACACAATTGCTTCTGAGCAAAGGAGGAGTCTCCTGCCTCAGTCAGTGAGAGGAAGTAAAGGGGATGAGCGCAGCCTCAGGAGGAGCGCAGGGATCAGCAGATTCAGCAGGTCAGCCCACAGCCCGCCAGCCCACTGCTGGCAGCGAGGGCAGCGATGGCTGTGGGCTGGGGGTGCAGTCACAAGGGCCACCGTCTCATCCGGGGTCGCAGTGTGAAACTTCACTTTGGCCATGCTGCCATCCCCAGAATCCAAAGACTTCTGCCCTTTCTGCCATCGTTTCCTTGAAAATTGGAACCTCCAGGCTCCAGTCCCAGGTGCAGACGCCCTGGTCCCCCCGGCGTCGGCCGGCGCCTGCAGCTCCGGCTCCTCCTGGCCTCCGCGGTTGCGCGTCCCCCTGCTGGCCAGGCCTGGAAGTGGCCGCGACCCGCCCCGCCTCCCCGTCCTCCGCCACTATGCTCCCGCGCTACCTGTTCCCTCCGGAATTTGTAAAATTGAAACTTTCACCACATTTTCCAATCACCCTTTGAATTTGAAGTTTTGCATTTTTAAGAAAAAGCACTGACAAAAATAAATGATCACTTCCAAACGGAAATAAGTATCTGCAAACTATAGGAAGCCCACGAGAAGGCAAACACCTAAATGCAAACACACAAATACACACTCTTAATAACAGCCGTCCCCCACGCCTAAAAAACAGAAAAATGGTAAAAACACAGAGAACATACAAGAGAAAAAGTGCCCAAATCATGTGTGATGTTCGTCTTCACACCAAAGGATTCAAAATTACAGCAACAATGAAGCACTGTACCTATCGCACAGCTAAACATTTTTAAGATTAATAAAAATTATCATTGGCAGAGTGTGGGAAATCGATCCCCATTTCTCAAGAGCACACTGGACATAACTCTTCGGGGGGGGGGAATATGAGTCAAAGTTGACAGAAAGATTATTTGGTCTAACAACCCTAATATTTTATCCCAAGGCAACCATCAGCTAAGTGCTCAGAGGTGGATTTATAAGGCGGCTTATCCAAGTACTGTCTCTACATAACACTAAGAACTGGAAATGTCCCAAACATCTAATAGTCAGAGCTGTATTAAACAGAATAAAGCACAAGAAAAGACTAGGCAAGGAAGCAATAGGAACTCTTAATAACTGCTGATGGGAATGGAAAATGATGGGAATATTACTTTGTTAAAAAATTTACAGTTTGATATAAACTTAAAAATACACTTATGATATGACCAAGCCACCCCTCCTCTTTACCCAAGCAACAGTACTCCTAAATCTTTGCCGGGTAAATAAAAACTTTCAGCCACGCGAAGTGCTGCAGTTGAATGTTTATAGGAAGCTTATTAGTGAGTCACTCAAGACTACAAAAATTCCAATGTGCATGGAGTGAGTGAATAAGCACATTCCGGTATAACCCCACTAGGGCACATGACTCGGCTCTCACACGGGGCGAGTCCGCCGCTGCTCCCAAGCACGCGGCCAGACCGCGGCAGCCGGAGGGCTCGCCCGTCAGCGCCAGCGGCGCTCCGGGGCAGGCTGGCGGCGCGCTGGGGCTCAGCGGGGACCGCCCGGCCCGCAGGCGGAGGGGCGCGGGGCGGGGAGAACCTCGGTGCACGCTGTCGCATCTCCCCGGGCTGCTCCTCGGCCGGTCCGACCTCACGGACGACCCCTCGGCCTGAGCAGCACCGTCCGCCACACGGCCAGCTGCCGCCCGCCCCGCCCGGCCGCTCTCCTCCGGGCTTTCCCTTCTAAAAGCCGCGACTGGCCGCGCCGCCTCGTCCGCCTCCGGAGCGCCCCGCCCGCCTCGACCCGACCCGCTAAAACGGCGGAGGGCCGCCGCTCTGCTCAGACCCCCGCCCGCCTCGCGCTCTCGAGGCGGCGTGAACCCGAGCGCCGAGACGCGGCAAACCGGAGCCGCCCGCCGGCCTTCCCGCCCCGCCCCCGGCCCCGCCCCGGCCCCGCCCCCGCCCCCCGGCCCCGCCCCCGACCCCCGCCCCCGGCCCCGGCCCCGCCCCTGGCCCCGCGCACCGCCCCCGCCCCCCCGCCGCCTCTCGAGCGCGGCCTTCGGAGAAGCGGCTTCCGGTAGCGCTGAGCCGGGTGCGGCCCCGCCCGGCGGCCCTGCCCAGCGCTCTCCCGAAGGCCGCGCTCCCGGCGGGCCGGCGCCCGCGCAGTCAGGGGCGGGCCTCTGGGACTCCGGCCCAGCGGCGGGAGCGGGCTGCGGACTCACGGTTCCGGAGGGTTCTGTCCGTGGCGGGCTGGCGCCTCGCGGCGGGAGCGACCGCGCTTCCTCCCGCCGGCCTCCGGGCTGTTAAAGGGCCCATCGCCCCCCCCACCCCAGCGCCGGGAGCTGGAGGCCTTAAGACCTGGGCCCTGGGGGACGCTTAGGGTCTCAGCTCTAGCGCTGCCCGTTTTCAACTTGAACCCTCGCCCCAGCAGCACTCCCCATCTCTCCCTAGCGCTTATAACCAGCTAACATACTCTAGTTCTCTCCTTTCCTTTTTCTTTTTTCTGTCACAGCATCTCCCTGTGTAGCCCAGGTTGGTCTCAAGCTTCTGGGCTCAAGTGGCCCTCCTGTCTTAGCCTCCCAAGTAGCTGGGGCTACAGGCGCATACCACAGGCCTGGGTTTAATGCCCTTTTGACAAATTCTTCGTCCTCCCTAGGTCCTAGCAGACTAAGTTCGATATGAAGAAGTTGTTGTAAGCTTTCTTCCTTAACAGAGTCCCAGCACGGAGAACAGTTCCTAGCCTATATTAGGTCCTCAGTAAATATTTTTGGAACAAATGATATTTTCAAGTTTCCTTGTACTCCCTTGCACAGAGGGGTGTTCCACAGACTCCTCCTATGCAGAAGTTCTGCACAGGTAGTATCTGAGTTACACCCCTCGGTGCCACTCTTTACTCCCACACAGAGGAGGTGGCACTGGATGACCCCTGCAGCACCACCCTGGCCTCCCGGGCTTCTGAGTAGCTTATTGGCCAGGCAGACTCCATTGTGGAGTCACTCTGATTTCCTCCTCACCAGGGCCAGCTCCGCATGGAGCCTGCTCCCACAGCCCAGCGCAAATGCTTCCTTCTCTCTCCCAGTTACACTGTGCACCCTGCCCCACAGCAGCCAGGACTGAAGCAGGAGAGGCCAAGTGCACAGGTGTCCTGGACGGTGTCTGAGCCACACAGGAGGCTGCAGATATCCTGACAAGGGCCTCTCCTGAGACCCGCAGGGCATCAGCACCTATCCTGCCCCTCCTCCCCATGCCTGTGCTCGGGCTCAGCCGGGGCTGGGCGCCTTCAGGAATCCCGGGTCTGCAGCATGGTTGGTCTGGAGAAAAACCCACCCAAGGCTTGTCCCAGGCTGTCATAGAGCAGAGCCTCAAGCCCCTGCCACCCACCGCCATTGCCAAGATGTCCCTCCTTGGACAGGACCGCAGCGCCCGCTGAGCTTGGACGGCAGCCCCAGGGCCCCTTGGGAGCAGTTGCCCTCCTGCTGGGGAGGCCAGTGCACTCTCATGAGCACTACGGCCCTCCAGACCTGGGGGACCACAGCCTCTCCCTCCTCTGTCCTGCACACGTCCATGCTCATGGGGAAGGAGCCAAGAAGGTTGAGCTCATGGCTCTGCGGATGGCCCTCGTGTCTCCCAGAACCAGAGAGAACAGCCATCCCCAGGGCGGGCTGCTGCATTCCAGGGACATTTCCTATCATGCTCCTAAGAGGCTTCCCGGGAGCCTCCTAGGAGGCTGGAGTCTCTTCTTTCTTCCATTTTAGCCCCCCACCCTCCTTCTCTCTCCTTCCCGCTCCTCCAGGAAACATAAGGACCTAAGGTCACCTTCTAACTCCTACTTTTACTGCCACGAATTGGGCCTTCTCTAGGACTTCACTGCCAGCAAGACTGTTACCCAGTAATCAGATGGGGTAATAGCCAGGAGCTGCGCTGAGGAGCATGCTGGAAAATGCCTGCTTTTGCGGGAGAGTGAGACCAGCACTTCTCCGAATGGCAGTGTTCTATGTCAGATCCTAAAACGCCGTTCGTATAAAGCATGCAGCTGCTCGCTTGGCACATCCTATCTTGGAAAGTACCCACATGTCACATGCATGTACATATATAACCAAAAGCAGCAGCTACCTGTAGGGAAGGAAACTGGGTGGCTGAGAGACAGATAAGAGAGAGATTTCTGTTACGTGAGGTTTTTATAAGTACCGCGCGCTAACCGATTGCGCGACTGGAGCTCCTACATGAGGTTTTTATTGTGCGTTGTTTTGTTCTAACTTTTGGATTTCTTCCTGTTACTAACTAGTTTTGTTCCTAAGTGTAATTAAATATAAATAAATGTGCCCTTTTATCACTTATACCATTTCTAGGAATTTTTCTAAGGAGATCATAGCACAGGTATTCATGACAGCATTTACTGAAGCAATGATGACAATATTGAAAATGTGGAACAATAATAATGTTTAAAACTGGGTACGGTAGCACACGTCTGTAACCTCAGCACTCGGGAGGCTGAAGCAGGAAGATCACAAAGTCAAGGCCATCCTGGGCTATATAACAAGATCCTATTAAAAAAAAAAAAAGAATGGTTAAAGTGTGGTAAAAACATACAGCATTACAGAGGACAGAGGAAATCTACAGATGTGGAAATGTGTAGCACGTATTGTTCATAAAGAAAATTAGTTTAGTGTCTGCTGGCATAGCGATCCTTGTGTAGAATTCTGGGACTTAGAAGCAAATAGTGGTACCCAAAGGAATGCTTGTCATAGTGTGTATTTACTTTCAATTGGTGGGATTTTTGACTTTTCCTTTTATAATGGCTGTGTATTATTTTTCAAGGAAAAATTATTTTTTTGATGTTCCTTGGAGCTCCCAACCTGCATCAACTCTTCGGAGCCCCGACATGTCCCGCTGTTAATGAGGGTCCAGTGGTCTCTCCACAGCACTCCCCTGTCCCAGAAGATGGGGTTCAGGCGGGGCAAGGTGGCATCTGTGGCCGGAAAGAAGTAGAGATGGAGGGAGGAGGGAGAGAGTGCCAAATAATGAACCAAAAGCCAAATCTTTTTCTTTGCCATATAGCTCAATTCATGCCCACAGTGAATATCAGGCGAGCCAGTGGATGAAGGAGGGAACCGTGTGACAGGATTACTATGCTTTTTACTAGTGGGCGAAGAAATTGACCTAGCACCAATAAGTATTCTGTAAATTGCAGCACTTCTTACTAATTTTGTCATTGTCTATCTGAATGCTAGACATACAGTAGGTCTCAATAAATAACATTAGAATGAATAAATCACGAAAAAAATTGTTAGATGAATTAATGAGCCAAGTGGTAGTAGGGTGTTCTCCAGGATTGTAGCAATTTTTTTCACAGTTTCTTTAGTGCCTGCCGTGCGTTCAGTAGTGATTGAGCCACACAAATGAGCACTAGGCCTGCGTGCGATTCTCAGGACAGATCCAAGGACCTGAGGCCGCACTGGAGTTGGCGCACTGGTCTTTCCCTCCTCCCGGCAGGCACTGCGGTAGGGCTGGCACGTGCTGTCTGGGCTGCACTTGTCTTCCCTTAAGAGGATCCTCCTGTCTCCTATTTCCCCTCTGCAGGCCAGCGCAGACCTTGATCCACTTGTTGAAATGCAGCATTGGCACAGGGCTTCTGGGGCTTCCGCTGGCCATTAAAAAATGCCAGCTTGTTGGTAAGAGGGCTTGGCGAGCTGGAACCAGGTTCATCCACTGGGGCAGGGTGATGCACTGTTCATCAGTGGGCGATTTGAGGGTGCCTGCTACAGTAGGAAGGGTGCTTATCAGTGCCCTGGAGCTAACCTGGAGCCAGACTGAAAGGGACACAGAGCCCTGGAGCTAACCTGGAGCCATCCCTGAAAGGGACACAGAGCCCACTACACTAATGCAGGTGCCACTTTGCCACTGTCCTATGCAGCCCCCAGAGTTATATTTCACCCACTTCATCCTGTTATACTAGCAGCCCAGTCCTGCAGATTTCGGCATGTGACTCTCGTTTAAGGCATTTGATGACATGTTATGAGGGCTTGGCCATGAATTTCAGGGACCCCCAGGACCCCAGTGTTCCCTGCACCTGGCGGCTGTCTCTTGAGCTGTGCACTTGCCTCATCCCCACTTCTGCCTTTTGAGATTTGCCTCCTCTCTCCACTGTATCATTTCCTGTGAATACTGGTGCTGCCCTCCCCTTGGATTTCTCTACCACTTGTCTTTGCCTTGCCCAGAATTCTCAAAGCACTAACAAAGGTGAGTGTTTTTTTTTTTGTTTGTTTTGTTTTAAATAGCCCTTTCTTCCTAAGTTAATCGAAGGCTGTGAGGAATCATCTGACTTCCCTTCCTTCCTTGCCATGGGTCCTGCTGCAGAGCCCAGCACACAGGAAGCCCTTTCAATCTCTGTTGAATTGAGTTGTCACCAACATATATTTCCACTTAGCTGCACTGAGCTTTCCTGCTCCCCAGGCCTGGTCAGTGGCTCCTGGTCTAAGGAAGGTGCAGTGAGGGCCTTGCTTCCTCTGCTCTGACTTCTGACCCACCGTGGTCCGGCCCCAGGCGGGACTCCTGCCATACAGCTTGCAGAACTCGAGGAGCCGCCTGGCCTCCAGCCCCACCATCCTCGCTGGTGTGGGGCGGTCTTTGAAGATGGCTCTTTTAGACTTTAAGTCTTTCTCGAAAGAGTCATTGAGTGATTTCTTTACCGTCCATCTCCCCCCAAAACCCTCGACCGTGACTTACTGTGTATCTGCCATGTACATCCTCGGGTCCTGGGAATGTAGAAACGCACAAGCCAGGAGAGACTCTGCCCATGAGGCTCCATCTGGTGAAGTCTCGGGAGCTCTTGGCCCTTCACTCATTTCTTTGTGACAGATAATGTCATCTCAGGGCACAACTATAAAAGCACAAGTGTCCAAAGCAAACAGGTGAGAGAGTCCTTCTTTCACCTTTTTGATCTCATCTGGAAGATTATTATTCACAACTGACCACACTTTTAAAAAGGAATATTAATAAATTGGACCCACAAGAGCTGACATCCTCAGCCAAGATAATTTTGTGCACCTCCCCCACTGCCATGACTAGAGGTCTTTGTGCTCATCACAGCATAGACGAGAGGTCATTGACAGCCAGTGGGTAGAGGCTGGGGCGCCACTTGCCACCCCACAGCACAGCACAGCCCAGCGCAGCCCTTACTGCATGCGTCTCGGCATCAGCCGGGCCTGGCGCTGTGAACGCAGGGAGGCAGGGGAACTTGGTCGGGAGAGGAACCTTGGCCCGCGGGCATCTGAGAGGAGGTGAGAGCTGGTGATAGGGGAACAGTGTAACTCCCACCCTGCAGGCCATCACGTGTGCCGAGTCTGTGTCCCCGAATGTGGAAGAACAAATTCCAAGGGACAAAGGAGGTCAAGACTAGAAAGGTTATTAAGAGAAAACGCCCCAGAAACAGGAGGGGCCCCAAGAGGGTGGCCACCAAGGCCCTTTGTCAGGGGTAATTTATACAGCAGAGTCACAGTGTGGGTCAGACTGCAGTCAACCTGGAGGATTACAAGTAGAGCCACTAACTGACCTTCATCCCACAGGGAAACGAGTCGCGTAGTACATGGGACGGTCAAAGGCGTTCTTGGGAAGGGAGGGAGGAAGGGCGCAGATGTTCTGCTCACCTACCCGTGTGTGTGATGCCAGTGGGGCCCTGGACCAGAAGGTGCTGGTCCCAGCCCAATCTTAAATCGCTTTTTATGTCTAGAGAGGCCACAGGCCTGGCCCTTGCGTCTCCCTCCCAAGACCAGGCTCTCTTCAGGTTCGCCTCTGGCCACGATTCTGAAGTCTTTATTTTCGCGCTGACCTCCTGGAGCCCCAGTCCCTCCCTGACTGCATACTAATTGCTACCTAACTTAGCTGCCTGTGATACTAGGGTGTATAGAAGTGTTAAAATTGCTGGGAAGGACTCCAGAAGGGTAGAAGTGGAGGCCCACAGAAAAGGCACAGGCTGTGGGGAAGCGGTGAGTTCTTTGTCACCGGAGGGGTTCTGGGACTTTGCAGGGGGCTTACAGTGGGCACGAGGACATTCTGCAGGGTCTCTTGTCCCAGAGGCAGCTCTGTTCCTTAAGGAGAGGGCCAGGGAGGGGCATGGTGGGTGGGCAGCCCACGGCCCCTCTCCTCTCCCCACGTGGGGCCGCTCAGCCTGCTTGTCACTGGGGTCCTCATGTGCCCTGCATGGTGACCCTGCAGAAATGCGTGCATCACGCCACGCAGAGGTCAGAGGCAGCTTCTCTCTCCCCCAGTGCAGCCGCACACCCACCCCGAGTTTGTTGACTTCCACTTGGCTGCTGGCCCAATTAACAGGGCTGCCTCTCCAGCGCCCCCAACTGCTCTACATCCTAAAGGTGATGGAGGGATGAGGGAGAATCCCAAGTAGGCCGAGGGAGCTGAAAGTCTTCACCAGGGTCCTGCGTCCTCTGAACCTGGTCCCTGGAAGCATCAAATGGGACACAAGATGCAGAAGCACCCCATGAACTGCCAGGCACATGCGGGATGCTGAGACATTCGCTTCTCCTTCTAATCTCCCCACATCTTGCCAGGGTAATTCGTTCCAGGAAAACCCCTTTTAGGACAAGCTGGTGAAAGTAACAAACATGGTCAACAATGAAATGAATCATTTACAGTGACTTCAGTCATTAAAATCACACACAACACTCAAGATTTATCCATTTGAAACATTTTTGGTGAGGGGGTGCTGGGGATCAAACTCAGGGCCTTGTGTTTGCTAGGTGAGTGCTCTGCCACTGAGCTAAATCCGCAACCCAGCCATTTGAAACTTTACTGCTAAATCAATCTCAGAAAGAAAAGACAGGATGGAATACTACTCGGTCATGAAAAAGAATGAAACCGGATAGAACTGGAGGACAGTATGTTGAGTGAAACCAGCCAGACACAGAGAGACAAACACCACATATTCTCACTCATTTGTGGAGACTGATAAAGCAACCATGTAGAAGTACAGAACAGAATAGTGGCCACTAGAGCTGGGAAAGGGTAGAGGAAGAAGGAACAGAAAAGAATTAAGAGGGAACTCCAGGACCTGGGACCAGGGCAGGGGGGAGGGGAAGGGAAGTAGGAAAGAGGAACCAGCAAGCAGAAGTGTGGATAGGCACGATCAGAGAATGCAGAGAATCCCATTAATTTGTGCAATTAGCATGTGTTAATGATTGTAATGATTTTTTAAAAGAAATGAAAGAAAAGACAATTGCAATGAACACAACTAATGCTAATGAGCTCCACGGCCTCGGTGCTCCCAAAGCCTTCAGCTCCAAACGGATCCTCACAAATAGCAAAACACTCCCAACAGGGAGATTAAATGACACGCCTCGTAAAGCCAAAGCCACACAGCACAAACCGGGGTGCCTGAGCATCAGCCCAGCAGACTGTGGAGCACTCTGCAGCTGGGGAAACCCTTTCGGGAACATTTGCTCCTCCAATAGTTAGGCTAATTGTGCAATCACGTCAGCACAGCAAGAGCTCTGCAAGCTTGCTTCACTCCTTCCAGTAAACCTCTATGATAGGGGCTGGTTTTATCCCCATTTTACAGATGAGTAAGTTGAGGCTTAAATGCTTTGCCCAGGGTCATGTGGCTAGGAAGTGGCAGAACCAGTATTTGGAGACCTGTCTGACAACATTCGTAGGCATTTCGCATATCTGCTGTCCCCAGAATCTGCTGGGGCCATTATACCGCCAGGAGCCTTCTCTTTCATTTCTAGTGTGGAGTTTTCAGACTGATGGCCTAAGAGCTGACTATGGTTTTCAGATAGATTTTTGAGGACTTCCACAGTTTGGGAGTTTGTTTTTTAAGCCAATGTTTAAAACCTGGAGATTTCACATTAACAATTTTTTGCTTTTTTTCAATTTTTAATTCTTATTAGAACATGTTTCTGATACCTAATGATTGCACTCACTGTGGGGAATTGGTACATGTACATAACACATCTCGATTCTTTTCCCTCTCTTCCCTTCCACCCCCCTTTTAGTCAGCATCAGATTCATTTATTTATCTTGTAAGTCCTTATAAAATTAATTGTCATAGAACAGACAAACAACTAGGCTAATAGACCAAAATACATGTAAAACACATAAGACAATTGCACAGATTCACAGTGTGCTCTTAGATACACTGTGCATGCTGGATTGCAATTTAAAGTGTTTTCTGCCTAGCCCTTGCCAGTTAGATAATCTGGCCCCTGTGGGCTTCCTCCCTCCCTGCTCTTCCGAGGTGAGCCCCAGTCTAGCCCTTCTAGAACTGGACGCGGACTCGCTGGTTTGCCATTGTCCCAATGACACCCTGTTCTTTTTTTCTTTTCTCTTCTTCCCCCTCCCCTCCGTACTGGTGATTGAACCCAGACTTGTGTGCGCTGGGCCCGTGCTCTACTGCTGGGCTACATCCCCAGCCCTTTTCAAAATTATTTTAAATTTTGAGTCAAAATCTTGCTACATTGCCCAGACTGGCCTCAAACTCACTATCCTCCTGCCTCAGCCTCCTGAGTGGCTGAGATTACAGACACGCGCTACCACACCGAGCCTATTCTTACAGCTCTTGTGACCTTCTCATCACTAACGTCACAGGACTAAACATCTGCTCGGCTTATGACTCAAACCAAAACTCAGGGACAGAAGCTGGCTGAGGCAGCTGTCGCTGAAGAAGGGAGGGAGAATTTTTCACCTCCCATCTCCATCTTAGGAGGCACAGGGGCACGGAAGGCTCTCACAGGAGGAAGAATAGAGAGATGAAGGGAAGCTAGGGAGGCATGGTCTCCCTGCAGACTGGCGCCTGGTGTCCCCCCCACCCCCACGCCACCCCTTCCTCCTCGCAGCGGCCTGGTGCCAGCGGCCAGCTTCCTCACCACAGACACAGTCTTGCCCTGCAGGCCAGCTCACGCAAGCTAGAGAGAGGCAGCCTGAGATTCAGTATACCCTGCGAAAGGGGCAGGTGGTTGAAAGATCAAAGACAAGATCCGCAAAAACATCAAGAGGCGAACGTGAAAGCGATTCTGCTGAAGACAGCTTCGGAGGAGCCGACGCACTAATGCCTGCGTGATGCCCAAAGTTGTTGAACTGCAACCCTCAGGTGCAGCTCTTTGCCGGCCCTGTGCTGTGTGACCCCATTTACCCTGCAAATGCCCACCACAGTGAGCAAAAAGTGAAACAGAAGCATTGCGCCATCTCCACCACATCTCCATATCTAGCTCTCACTGTCTCTTCCCCAAACCCAGATTGCTGGTGAAAAATTGGAAGCCCAGAACTACAGTTGCTCCAGATCTCCATCTGTCTGGAGGGAGGTGGGGTGTAAACCCTGCTTTCCAACACACCTGGGCCTTTCCCACGTCCTAGCGGCTCTGCAGTTAACAGCGTGTCCCAGACCTTAGCAACCTGCAGCTGCCCCAGCCTGTGTCTCCCTAGGACCAAGATGGTCTACAGCTGGGCTTTGCTCCAGCCTCAGAAAGCGTCACCTAGGAGGAGGGACAAGGGATGAGAAAGAGGCTGGTACTGGGGCATTGCATCCTGTAAGGGTGTGTTTGCCTGAATCTGGTCCAGGGCAGGCATCTCAACCAATCACATAGCCTGGGCGACGGGAAGGACAAGTGTAAATCCAGAAAAGATGGGGGCCTGCCACACTCGCTCTGCCTCTCCCCAGCCTCCCACTCCCCATCCACATCCCCTTTGTCCTGCTTTCTGATCTAACTCATTGCACAGCTACTATTTACTCAAAAAGAACAAATACAATGGGCTCCACTTAAATATTTGTGTGTTAAACCAAAAAAATAAGAATACAAATACTGAAAAAAAAATACTGAAAAATAAATAAATAAAAGGCAAACTCCAGAAAGTCATATACACTACACTATTACTAGGAAATTAACAGCACACGCCACATTAACACACTTCTATACGCTATTCTATATGCTACTCACTTTGGGAGTAAGCTGTAGCTTTAACAAAAGTGTTTTGAGTTACAGGCTGCTTGTCCTTCCCTCTAGACTGTACAAGACCTTTGTGAGCTGTGGGAGACCACGATGTACAGCCTGGAGAGCCGCTCAGTAGAGCTGCAGATGTGGGAGTCGTAGTGACAACTGCAGCCTTAATTGTCCTTGCCTGCTCGGACTTTCTTCTACTTGTACAAGTTTTAAGTGAATGTGTTCTTTTGGGGAACTGCCAAACACCGCAGGGTCTCCCCCGAGCCGTATCTGCACCCCTTTAGCCAAAAGAGTCATTCCTGCCTAGTAGTAAATACGCCTTTAGACCTTCTCTCTCTCCACAACATGTGCGCGTGAGTAGACATATATAATTTACTTTATATTTTCTTGTGCTTTACTTAGAATCATATTTTTGGAAATGTGCTTTTTCTTTTTCTCTTTTTTTAAGTGCCGGGGATCGAACTCAGGGCCTTAATGCTTGTGAGGCAAGTGCTCTAACCGCTGAGCTGAATCCCCACCCCATCGACTTGTCTCCACTTTTTTCACAGCGGGACAGACGGATCCAGCCGATTGTTTTCTAAGCGCTCCTGAGTGTGGCCCTGGACCGTAGCTTTATTTCATTGTTCCCTCTAATGAGCGAGCCTGTAGGTTGCTCCTGGGGTAGGCAGGAGAGAAGAGATAAAGACAGACAGAAAGATGGCAAAGAAAATCATACTTTTAAAATTGTACTTTTAAAAAAAATAAAATAAAATTGTACTTTTAAGAAAACTGTAGATTCAGAACACAAAGTTACCTAAGGTTGCACTATCTTTTTAAATTTAATCCTAAATCCTGTTTTGTGGGTTTTTTGTTTTTTGTTTTTTGTTTTTTTTGTGGCTTCCAGGCTACTCACTCCTAGATTCCTAAGATTTTAAAGATATGCTAAGTCCACACATTGGCCTCCTGCTTTCTCCTGCAGATTCCGGCCCCTGCTTTTCTCCGATGCTAAAGATTCACAGATGCCACAGACTTGCACCCTCAGAGACGCAGTGGTATGCATTGGGTTCTCTAAACTTCAAATACAAACAAATGTTTGCATTCCAACCCTAACCAGTCACCCCAGTGATATGAGAGATAGATCGTCTGTCTGAAGGAGGGAGGACAGCCCAAGAACACAACAAGAACACAGACACCCATGCGCCCCCAACAAAACGATGCGCCAGTCTCTTGAGCATCACACTCTATTTGCCGAGTGGGACTTTAACTCTCCTTAATAAATCTGTCTATGACTCTCACCGACACAACCTGAAGTGCTTTCCTGTAACCTAAGTTGGGGAACCTACAGCCTACCCTGTGTTGGGGTCAGGGTTAGGGTCGGGGTCAGGGTTAGGGTTAGCGTCAAGGGCCTTGTCTCCCTTTTGGGAAACCTCAGGCCCCATCAGATGACCTTCCTTTGCTTCATAAAAAGCTAATGATGTACAAAATGGTTTTCTGCCTTGGCATCTCTGATCATCTCAGCAACTTTGTGAGGTAAACAGGGCGAGATTTTTCTTGTTGTTATTGTTTTGTTTTGAGACAGGGTCTTGCTATGTATTCATCGCTGGCTTTGAACTCACTATACAACTCAGGCTGGTCTTGAAATCACAGTGATCCTCCTGTCTCAGCCTCCCAAGTGCTGGGATTACAGATCACCCCACTTGGCTGAGTGGGATTTTATTGTCTGGGAAAGAATGAGTTGACTGTAGCGGACAGAGATAAAATAACATATCTAAAGGCCTCCACATTGACAGCGAGGAAGCAGACATCTTGCCAAGAGCCTCACGTTGCAATCTTTCTCAGCAGAGCCCTTTGGGAGGCAGGAGGCAACGCCGTGACTGCCACCATCCGTCTGCCTCTCTTGTCCCAGAGTCTCAGCAGGTCGTCATCTCAGTCAGGAGTCACTCTAATTAACAGACAGGCGAGTTGACGATCATTCCCTGATGACACTCAATAAATATTTAGGGCAGGAACGGTCTTAGAGTTTACTTTATCCATGTCTGTTGAGATGGAAAATACTGTAGTGAAGCCCAGAGAGGAGCAGGAAGTTGCTCAGTCTCACACAGGAAGTTAGTAGCAGACCAAGGAGTGGAACCTAAAACATCAAGCTCCCACACGCTTAGCTTATGCTGTGCTGTTTATTTGGATATACAGTGATGTAAAAGGAGTTGGAAACATCTGGGGAAATAATTTTAGTTCAACTAGTGGTTTGTATATTTTAGTGTATCTTATATGCCTACAGAGCTTGATTAGAAACTGTCCATCCCACAGAGGTAACAATGTTTCATGGATGCTCAAATGCTGAGGCAGAAATTCAGTGTGAATGTAAAGGAAGAGGGCACTGCTGCCCCCAGCCTTGTGCACCAAACTTAGCACTGAGCACTGTGTTTAGACAGGACCACCAGGCACGCTATGCCTTGTTCTGGATTATAGTAGGCGTATGGAAGGAACACCACCCCTGAAATATTCCTGCTAAAAAAATAAATGAAGAAACGTCATCAGATCAAGTCATTGGCTCTAATACACTTTATAGGAAGTACAGGGGATAGAGGAACAACACAGACAATGACAGGAGGAAGTCATCAAGCAAATCCAGGAAACAGGATATACTACAGGACAGATATTGGAGGGCTTTGGCAACAACCAAAAAATAAAAAGCTGCAAGGAAAATAAAACAGGGTAAGGAGAATATAGCAATTTAAAATTTTTAAGGGTTTTAATACAACGCTATGTATAAAATTGGAGATGTTGCTCAATAGTAGATCACTTGCTTAGTTTGTGAGAGGCACTGGGTTCCATCCCCAGCACTACACAAAGCAACCAAAAAACCCTCAAAATATAGTAATTGTTGAAAAACGTAAAAGCATTCTTAAAATTTTTTTTAATATTTGTTTTCTTTCTCTGCCTCTTTTCTTTTCCAGGTACACTGTCAGCTTCTTAATAATCATTACCCAGCTGGGCTTCCGCAGTGTTTATTTTATGTTTATGGTTGACAATTTACAACAGGTAAAGAGGCCCCTTCTCACCAGAGTAGGAGAAAAGACTTCCAACTGCTAGGGCTACATGAGAGATGATAGCTTCATCTCTACTCCCTGATTGGACCACAGCTGAGAGTTCTATCAGTCCTGAGAATCGCGTTCTGAAAGGATCAGAGAGAAGCCAAATCAACTTAATTTTTAGCCTGAAAATCACTTTGGATATCTTGTGATGTCATGTAGAAGATGCTGACCTAACTAAATACAAGGCAAACTAGCTGCAACCTTGCCTTGTTGTGTCCCTAATACACTCTACAAATTGGTCCACACATTCTTTCTCAGCCTGGTGGACTAGAGAGCTTTGTTTTTGCACATCCACACAGCCAGAAAGATCTCTGACCAGTACTATAGATGGATGGTCCAGCAGGTAGATTCCCAGCTTGTAGAGGTAAGGTTGGAGAGGAAGAGGACGTGTGTGCGTGATGAGCTCCCTTTTTCCAGTTGCATGAAAGAAAACAACCATTTGGTGGGGAAGAAGAGATTGGGCTGGCTGACAAAGGGAATTTTCTGCCTCGAGGTTTTATGATTTTAAGTGTTTCTGGTTGTCACACTCATGAGCACTACAGTCAAGGTGGCTAGATTTGGAAAATAAAAACATGACACCAGTTAAAATGGAATTTCATCTAAATAGTGAGTACTGTCTCTTTTTACTTTGAGTATGACCTATGCGATATTTGGAACATGTTTGGGCTAAAAAGTTACCTGCTGATTATCTGAAAATAAAATTGCAGTGAGCATCTGCTGCCGATCATCAGCCACCCCGCCTTTCATTACTCCCTCTCTCAGATAGCGGAGGAAGCCCACATCACCTCCAACACCTGCCAGCCCTGGAAGATCTTCGTGCTGACCCCGACTCTGGACATTCTCTTCTGCGTGCTGACGATCCTACCCTTCCTGTCATGTTGGTGTTTATCCAGAACCTCAAGTTCCTGTCCATCTTCTCCACTTTGCCCAGCATCACCACCCTGGAGAGCATGGCTCTGATCTTTGAGCATATCACCCAGATCTGTGTCTGAAACCGTGGAAGAAGGGGTCAGGTCCAGGGCTCTGAGGCACCTGGGGGTTTGTGACCATGACGGGCAGGTGAAGGAGAGGAAGGTGAAGGAGAGGAAGGTGGGCCCTTGCTCTGAGCAGCCCCTGCCAAGGTGAGATCTAAGAACACTTCTGCCCCATGAGCTGTCGAAACTGAGCATCAGCATCTTTTTCCTCCTCCTCATTGTCATATTGGACAACAGTGAGTCACCCAACAATGCATAGTTTCTGAATACCTTCTGTGATCTGGTTGTTGCGCAAGGGACTGGGAATTCAGTAGCAAGTGAAAACAGATACAATGTCTACTGTCACAGATGTTGCATTCACAAGAGGAGACTAACACTGATTAAATAATCACCAAAAATTGTAACAATAGTAGGTGGACAAGAGATAGATGATAAATAATTTAATCTACTTGCTGCCAAGTACTTTACATATTTTATCTTATTGGATCATCACAATGATACTGTTTGGGGAGTACTATCTTTACCCCCAGTTTACAGAAAAGGAACTTGGTAAACAGAAAGTGGTTTTTCCACTAATTCTAGTCAGTTTGCCTCTATGCTCTACTATCATCACAGGTACTGAAATTCTACCTTTACAGTTTCATTTCTTTGGGTATGAAAGTTTTTGCAGTTGTATTAGTTTCCTATTGCTGCTGTAACAAATACACTGAAACCCCTGGCATTTGTGTGCAGCTTCTTGAAGCTCCAGAACGCTGGTCTGAGGGCTGCAGAAGAGGTGTTGTGTCATGGGGGAGAAACTTGATTCGGTGTCTGTCTCACCCACCAAGGCTGGAGGGTGTGCCAGGGTGTTATGGTTTGTGTCTAGATGTCCCCCCAAAGCCTCACGTGGTAAGAGATAGCTGGAT
>PVJO010009212.1:0-70762 GCA_004026905.1 Hystrix cristata
TTTTTTTTTTTTTTTTTTTTTTTTTTTTTTTTTTTTTTTTTTTTTTTTTTTTTTTTTTTTTTTTTTTTTTTTTTTTTTTTTTTTTTTTTTTTTTTTTTTTTTTTTTTTTTTTTTTTTTTTTTTTTTGGTCTACAGACCCCTTTCCCTACATTTACACTCCCACCAACAATGTAGAAAGGTTCTTTTTTCAGTGCAGCCTTGCCAGCACGTTATTTTTTCACTTCTTGATGAGGGCTGTTCTTTCTGGTGTAAGATGGGACCTCACCTTTGTACCTTTGTTTTAATTTGCATTTTTCTAATGACCAGCAGTGTTGAACATTTTTTCATATATTTGTGGGCAATTTGTACTTCTTCCTGTGACAAGAGTCTGTTCATTTCACCATGCCCCAATTGGGTCCTTTTTTTTTTTAAGGTAGTTTTTTTTTTTTTTTTTTTTTTTTTTTTTTTTTTTTTTTTTTTTTTTTTTTTTTTTTTTTTTTTTTTTTTTTTTTTTTTTTTTTTTTTTTTTTTTTTTTTTTTTTTTTTTTTTTTTTTTTTTTTTTAATTCTTTATATATTCTAGTAATTAGTACTCTGTCTGAACAATAGCTGGCAAAAAATTTTCCCATCCTGTAGATTCTCTCTTCTCTCTACTAATTAATCAGTTTGCTGAGCAGAAGCATTTTAATTTGCTATAATCCCCTTTGTTGATTCTTGCTGTCATTTCTTGTGCAATTGTGGTTCTGTTTATAAAATCCTTTCCTACACTTATGAACTCAAGTGTTCTATTTTAACTTAAAGTAGGTTCAATGATTCTATTTTAATGTTTAGAGCTTTGATCCATTTTGACCTTAGTTTAGTACATGGTGAGAGATATAGGTCCAGTTTCAATCTTCTGCTAACAGACATCCAGTTTCCCCAGCACCATTTGTTGAATAGGCTATCTTTCCTCCAACATATGCTCCTGGCCCCTTTGTCAAATGGCTAAATGTATCACGTGTGCCTGGGTATGTTTCTGTATCCTCTATTCTGTTCCACTGATCTACATGTCTTCTTATTCCAGTACCATGTTGCTTTGCAGTGTAGCTTGAAGTCAGGTATTGTGACACCTGCTCTTGTTGCCCAAGACTGCTTTTGCTATTCTTGGTCTCTTCTGGTTCCATATGAATTTTAGGAGTATTTTCTCTGGATCTGTAAAGTATGATGTTGATACTTTGACTGGGACTGCATTGAATCTACATAACACTTTGGGGAGTATGACCATTCTGACAAAATCGGTTCTGCCCATCCAGGAGCAAGGGACATCTTTCCATTTCCAGATGTCCTTTTCAATCTCCTTTTTCAGAATACTGTAGTTTTCTCTAAAGAGGTCTTTCACTTCCGTGACCAGTTTAAGTCCTAGGTATTTCATTTTTCTTGATGCTACCATGAATGGTGTTGTTTTCATAATTTACCTCTTATTGAGTTTATTACTGGTGCACACAAATGTTACTGATTTGTGTGTGTTGATTTTGTATCCTGCTACATTGCTGAAGTTAGTAATTAATTCTGTGTGTTTTGGGATCGTCTCTGTAGGGTATCATGTCATCTCCAAATACTGATAATTTGAGTTCTTTCTTTCCTGTACATGTCCCTTTTATTTCTTTCTCTGGCCTGATTATTCTAATATTTCAAGTACTACCTTGAATAGACTCCTTCTCTCAATCCTGATTTTACAGGGAAGGCTCTTAGTTTTTTCCCATTTAATATGATGTTGGTAGTAGGTTTGTCATATGTAGCTTTTACCAAATTCAGGTATGGCCCTTCTATACCTATTTTCTTTAGGGTTCTTTTCATGAAGGCATGCTGGATTGTGTCAAAAGCCTTTTCTGCATATACTAATACGATCATGTTGACCTTGCTTCTGTTTGTGTGATGTATTACGTTTACTGACGTTCGTATGTTGAACCATCCTCGCATCTCTGGGATGAAATCTACTTGACCATCATGTATGATCTTTTTGACTATATGCTGCATTCTATTCACTAGTGCCTTTTTAAGGATTTTTGCATCTATGTTCATTAAGGAGACTGGCCTATAGTTTTCTTTTTTAGTTGGGTCTTTATTTGGTTTTAGAATCAGAGTGATGCTGGCTTCTATAAATCAATTTGGAAGCACTCCATCCTTATCAATCTCTTTGAAGAGCTTGAGTAGTATAGTTGATACAACATACTCGAAGATTTTGTAGAATTCAGCAGTGAATCCATCAGGTCCTGGGCTTCTTTTATTTGGTAGATTCTTTATTACTGTATCAATTTCATTACTTGTTATTGGGTTGTTCTGCATTTTTGTGTCTCTTTGGGTTAGCTTTGGTAATTTGTATGGATCCAGGAATCTGTCAATATCTTCAAAATTTTCCCAATTTGTTGAAATACAATTTTTCATAGTAGTCACTATCTATCTTCTGGAGTTCCATGATATCCATGATGTGAGTCTTTTCTGGTTTTCACTAGGTAAGTCTGGCTAAGGGCTTAGCTATTTTGTTTATTCTTTCAAAGAGCCAGATCTTTAATTTGCTGATTCTTTGCACTGATTTTTAGTCTCCATTTCATCAAGTTCTTCTCTAATCTTTATGATTTCCCTCCTTAATTTTCATCTGGGCCTGGATTGTTGTTGTTTCTCAAGTATCTTGAGGTTCCTCATAAGCTTAATTATTTGATCTCTCTCTGTTTTCTTAAAGTGAGCTTTGAGTGCAATGAACTTCCCTCTTAGGATTGCTGTCATAGTGTCCCAGAGGTTCCAGTGAGTTATACCAGCATTTCATTAATTTCCAAAAGTGTATAAGTTTCTTCTTTGCTTTCTTCTATGACACACTGGTTATTTACAAGTATGTTATTACTTTTCCAGGTGCCCATACATTTTGTGTGATTTCTTCAGTCATTGATTTCCAGTTTTACCACACAGTGGTCTGATAGTACACCCCACTTCAATTATTTTATATGTATTTAAGCAGGCATTGTGGACTAGTAAATGATCTATTTTGGAGAAAGTATTGTGATCTTAATGAGAAAAAAAGAACACTATGATTTTGGTGAAGATAATTAGTCTACCCATCTACTCACATACAGTACTTTGGACTACTAATTTCTGCTGGATGTAAGCAGCTGTGCCAGCACTCAAACACACCACTAGACTAAGTGTCTTCTTTAAAACTGCCCTTTGATGATTACATCCTCCACCCTGGCCTCCCACAACAGTGTACAGGCCTCATGATCTTCCTGGTCTGATCATGGGCCACCCAGAAGGTCCCAGGAAATCCATGTTTCGCTCTTACCATCTCCAAGCCTATCAACCAAGGCTGCCTCCCACCCCATCTCTGTGATAGGGAAACACTTTAGTCCTAAAGAAAAACTCCCCTCCTGGGTTGTGGTCTCATCTTCGATCAGGTCAGTCTGTTGGTTGTCACCTCTGCTGCCCCGTGCTGTGGAGACCCCAGGAGCAGGGCAGCAACAGCCAGGGTGTTGGGGGGGGTGCCTGGTCTTGGGGTCCTCCTGGCTCAGAACCACAATTTTAGTTAAGTAGCCAGAAAAGGCAATGATGGATAGCACTTGAAGAAACGAGAAAGTAAAGCATAAAAATTTCTTCAAGAAAATCAATCCCGGCAGAAAAAACAATAAGTACAATGGCCATAAGGCAGGCATGAGCAAGGAAGATCAGAAGAACTTCAAAAAGACCACCGTGGCCGGGGCTCAGTGACTATGAAGAGACAGGCAGGAATTGAATAAAAAGAAGTGACTGGAGATAGGTGCCTTGGGCTTTTGTATGAACACTGGAAGTTCGATTTTTACTCCAAATGAAGTAAGAACTTATCGAGGGATTTTAGCAGAGAAGTAAGATGATGAAACATGATATTTTAAAAGGATACTTCTAGCTACTTTATGGAAATAAAATGGAGCTCATGGGTTGAAGCAAGAAGACAGTTATGAGGCCACTGCAATATTCCACATGAGAAATATTAGTGATAAAGATGGTAAGAGCGAAGGTAATAAAAAGTTGTTAGGTTCCACATGTGTTTTCTAGGTAAAGCTGATAGGTCTCACTGAGTTTAGGTAAGAAACTGGAAGAATGGAGTTGTCGTTATTGATATGGGAAAGACTGCAGGTAAAGTTAAAGGAGCGAAGATGACAAACTGTTAGAAGCTTGCTTTTGGATGTGATAAATACGAGATGCCTCAGACATTCACGTGAAGCTATGTAACAGCCGAGCTCAGCTACGTCTTTGTTCCTTTATATCCCAGACACAAGCTCAATACCTGCCGTATTGAAGGAAAATATACCAGATCTGTCAGAATAAGAAGAATGAGCCATTCACTAATGACTCCCCAGTATTTAACCCAATCTAATTTCCTTCTTGAGCTTCCTAATCCATCAAACTGACCCAGAGGGTTTCATTTAGACATCTCACAGATACAGTACCTCAAACTCAATAGACTTTGAGCACCCCTCATCCAAAATGCTTTGGACAAGAATTAGTTCTGACTTTGGAGTTTTAGAGTTTTACAGATTTGGGAATATTTGCACAGAGTTTAGGGGGTGAACATCTTTAGTCTAAAGGTCTCAAATCCAAGATTTCCAAAATTGAAAAACTTGTAAAGCATAATGCTGGTGCATTTTAGAATTTGGATTTTCAGAGTAAGGATGCCCAATCTGTGGATACAAAAAGAACTCTTAATATTGCTTTGCAAACCAGCTTTGCTTTTCTCCTTTCCTGTGTTAGTGACTTGAAAGATCATTTCCGGGGCCATTCAATCTCAAAGTCATTCTAACTTCTTTTTTTTCAGTGTCCACAGCCCATTAGTCACATCTTGCCACTTCTCCTAAACGTCCCTCAGCTTTTCCCTGCTGCTTTTGCTTTAATTCAATGTCTCGATTTTTATCTCAAAAACCTCATAATTACTTTTCTTGACTCTGTGCTAACTCCTTCAATCTATTTTTCTCACTGTTTCCAAAATAATCCTTCCAAAAAGCAAAACTGATCCTGTCAGCCACCCTGTTGAGATCTAGATGGTTCCTTTCACCTCCCACAGGATTAAAAACTAAAGATCAGTGTGGTCTATGTTTAGTTTGACCCATACATTTGTTAAATAAATTTGAATTTGTTCCTAGCACTCAAATAGGAATATTTTGCTTACACACCTAGATTTCTAGCTCCACTTGAAAAACTCAACAGTCTGAAAACAGTGGACACAAATTTCCACATAGCGACACCGTGGACCTGCTTGCAGACTGGGAATGTCTCGAGCCATAGTTCACACACACTACCCCAGCTCACAGTGTCCAGGTAGCCTATGTGACTAGATCCATGGGCCTAAAAAGTGAACTTCAAGTACCACAGGCCTTTTGCATATGCTTCTGCCAGGCGACCAACCCCTCTGGAGTCCACCCCTTCCACACAGAGACAGTCTTTCTGACGTCCATTTTCTTCTGGCTTCACACTGTATACTTTGATAAATACAAAATATTCAGTTGCCTGACACATTGTCTGCAGCTTCCCTCCAGCTACACGCACTATTCCCTCTATCTGAATACCCCACAACACCTTTAACTCCACCTCACTCCTTCCTGCCAATGAAGAACAGATCTTGATGAGCCTGCAGACTCACTTCTTCCCTTTTGGGTAGATTCAGAGAGAGAGCTGGCTCAGCAGATGTCCATTTGCTCAGAAGACTGGATGATAGGAGCTTCTAGGCTTCAGAACTGCCCCTTTCCTAACAAAGTCATCTCCCTGCCCACTGCCGCACTGTCACAGCATGCTCTCTGTTTCTCTGACCCTACACATTTGCAGAGAGGTGCAGGCTTGGAGGTCCTTCCACCTGGAATGCTGGCTGTCACATAGGCAGCCTAGAATTGGCACAGCGATCGCATGTCCTCTATTAATTCTTTCACAATTTTTTTGTAAGCTTTCCCCCAAATGAAATGACACTCTAGCACTCCCTTTCCTCTTTGCCCTACTTTTCACTTTATTACCATCTACAATCTACACCGGTAGTTCTCCTTTAGCTTAAAAATTAGCTCAAGAGGATAGGGACTTTGCCTACTTTGTCTGCTTTAGCATCTCCACCCAGAACCATGCCTGGAAGAATGAATCTTGACACCTCTCCTCTTCCTCATTTGGAATGCAATAGAGTAGAAATAATGTACTAAGGCCTTTTAGATGAAATTTTAGATGATCCCTTTCTCCCAGTTCTTTGCCTGTTGAATACAGTAATGAACCTCCTTTTTCCATAACTAAGTTAATATTCTGTGCTGCCAGATAAAATTGGTAAAGTAGGTCAAGCTGAAAATCTCTTCTTCCACAGGGTATACTAAGCCATGTCGATGACAATTAATTGGTAACGGATTTGTGTTTTCACAGCATTTAGAATTTTATAATTGTGACAACTCTAAAAATTCACCTGAGCCCATCAACTCATTTCTCAGGTGTGAACTGTGAAGACCAATGTGGCCACACGACTTAGGCAAGGGTCACACAGAGTTAGTGGTGGAGGCAGGGAGAGAAGCCCAGTCTTGGAGGACCCTAAGCCACATTCATGACTGTAAACCACGCTGCTCCCCCCGACTTGGAGCCCATTCCTTTTCCACGTAACACCCCAAAGGCTCCTCCGGTCTTGTGAGGACTGTACCCACTAACCCCACTCAGCAGAAACACACTTTGATTCTTCCAGCAGCCAAGTGCCCCTGACAAGCTAAGGTGGAATTAGTGATAAATACACAAAACCCAAACTCTTGAAAAGTCTGAGTTCTTCAGAAGTAGTTTTTATCCCTTGCTCTCAGTTCGGCTGAATTTGCTCTTGGTTTCCTGAGATGTAATTCTTCCAAAATTAAAGTTCTTGAACTCCCTAAACCGGCTGGACAGAAGCTGTCAGAATTATGCCTTGTGCTCTGAGAAACTACTCTGAAGATAGTGACTCACAGCATATTAATTATCACTGTAAATAGGGATGGAGGGAATAGAGGGGTGGGGTGGGGAAGAGGGGGGAGAACCAAGATGCATCATGTACAGGTACAAAATAAATGTGATGAATATTAACTATTGCTATTCTTTTATTACTTTGTTATAAAATTTTGTTTATTTTTTCTCAAAATAAAAATTTTAAAAAAGAATTATGAATTTTCAGAGTTTTAAGATAGCTACTCAATGTAACCTACCATAGCAACCGGTTTGATTAAGTAGTCACTCTTGTTTAAAAGACGCTGTCATTCTATGGATGCTATTTAACCAATTTTTTGGCTGAAACTCGGCTCCAGACCTACCCTAATGCACAAGAGCAGTCAGAATTAGTCAATGCTTGCACTCACACCCACTTGGAGGCCAAAAAAAAGATACATTTTCCTGTTGCCAGGCACCACTCGCGGGCGTTGTGGAGAGCATCACCGCCCCCTGGTGGACATACTGACATACTGCAAACCTTTCCCGAGACTTCCTCCTCACTCCCCTAAATCAAAGCTTGCACAGGTAAGAACGTTCCGCAGCTTGCCCAGAAAAATCAACTTGCTAGTACCCCACAGACTGAAAGGTCACGAGCACTCGGTGAAGATGTGATTAGCTTAGTTTCTCTTTCCCTCCTTAATCTCTTAAGCCCTAGATCGAACTGCTTCAAGTACAGGCCACGCGGCCCGCTTCTGCGGACGGCAACACTATAGGACTGAAATGCCCTCAGTGAACGCGTCTGGACCAAACACCGGTGACGCCGTAAGAAAAAGCAAACCTTTGTGCTGTAATCTAAAGTTATTACACAGTTGGAGTGTATGGAGAGCTCTAGTTCATGATCTACTGAAAACCTGCCTTGTAAACTTGAGAATCACCTCTTAATCTCTCTCCATGTTGGTTATCACCCGCGTGTTTTCCTGTTGAGAAAGCTGCACGAACGCAGTAAGTGAGCTGTGAGCCCTTCACCTTCCCCCAGCAGCGTGAGCGGGAGGAGAAGGGTGTAAGAACAGCTGTCCCCCGCCACTGGCTTTACTCCTTTGAATTCTAAGTACATTGATTTCCTAAGCCCGTAAATCCCGATCCTGACTCCTCATCCCAGTCACCTGCAAAGTTGTAGTCTCCTTGTTACTGTTTTTCCATTTTTAATGTTTTTAATACAGATTCCAGAATATTGACTGTACCGGTACTGCAGAGGATGGGAGATTCAATTTCTTTCTGGGAATGAGTGGAGTCTCTCAGTAAACTTTAACTTCCTGAAAACACTATTTCTTTTGTATTTCTTATATAACTAATTTCGTGACAATGGTTTCTCTTCTCTCTCTCAATGGCCACCACGTTCATTCACACATTGCTGTCCACGGGCTGCCGCCACGCATGCAGCATGTAGAGTTGGTCTTCCATATTTATGGGCACCGCATCCTTGAATTCAACCAACCATGGATTGAAAACATTCAGAGAAAGAACTGTGTCCGTACTGAACATGAAAAACCTTTTTCTTATCATTATTCCCTTATCCATACAATGTAACCACTGTATAAAGAGCATTTACATTTTCTTAGGTGTCACAAAGAATCTAGAGATAATAAAGTTTAAGGACCTAGGGGATTTATGCAGGCTATATATGTGTCGCTTTATAGAGGGGACTTGAGTATCCCAGGATGGGGTATCTGCAGAGGAGGGCATCCTAGAACCAATCTCCTGGGGACACTGAGAGGCGCTGTACCCTGGGAACAGAAGAGGTGCCTTCCCAACTGCCCTGGACACTACTTTCAGAGTAATATTCTTAGGTACCAAATGTCTTGTATATTCCCCTGAATAGAATCCTTGGAGGACTTTCTACTAGGCATAAAATGTCCTATTCCTTAGCACGACATACAAAAGCTGTTTCAACTATAACCAACAACTTACAGCCCCCTGAATACACCACATTGCTTCAAGCTTTTGACCTGTGCTTAAAGGACTGCTTGGACTGACTTTTCTCCATCCCTAAGCCTTCCTATAGAACATACATTTATGTCTCAAGAGTCTCAAGCTATGCTCTTTTCTAAAACATTTCCCCTACCTTCTTCCTGTTCCCAGGAGGAATGGCCCACAGTACCTATGACACTTGGGTACTAGCATGTCCTCTGGTACACTGTAACAACTACCCCAAGGGCGATAAAATCATGTTGAGTCATTTTCACATCTAGCACAACCTACTATTGGGCGAATGCCTAACACACCCACAATTTCAGCACTGACTCAGTTTATCACTCCTCCATTCCCAAACTGATATAAAAAAAAAGTTCTGTGTAAAGTAACATAATTGGCAGATCCAATTTAACAATTAGTATTTCAGAGTCCCTCCTCTAGTGGAAGGTGGATGTCCATACTGTGTTTATATTTAAACTCTAATTAATAAAATCATATCACTTTTTGTATTATAATTATGCTACTATTTTGCTTGCTTTAATTATACCTATCACATAGCCCTCTAATGGTAAACCAGCTTGATAATATAAACCTATAGTCCTCTATTACAGAATAGTTCAGGACCATGGGAGGCAAATGTGTTATTACTATTTGATGTTAAGTAGAATACTCAGGAATATTTATTTCATATTGATTCTTAAGCCAGGTGAGGTAGTACATGCCTATAATTCCAGCATTCTTACCCAGGCTGGGCTCCGACTTGTGATCCTCCTGCCTCAGCCTCCCAGAGTGTTGGGATTACAGGCATATGCCATTACACCTGGCTTAAGAATCAAGATAAAATAAATATTCTTGAGCCTTCTGTTTAACATCGAATAATAATAAAACATTCCCATCCCAGGTCCCTAAATACCTGAAACATAACACGTCTAAACTGACATTAAACTTCATACATGTGTAAACTGTTATTCGTTTTGTTCTGTTTTCCTTTAGATAATCGGAGTTCAGCAGTGTAATATATTTCAATAAGTGAAAAGTAGATCAAAAAAATTTTCATAGTCCCCCTCTCCCTGCATAAAAGAGAGAAAAAATTGAAAAATAAATGAACTAGCAGGCAAAAAAGTGCAAATAGTATCCTTCATGCACGTCTGAAATAGTTCTCTGGTATCTCTAGTCCTAAGACTTCTTTTGCACTAAGTCAATTCATTTCCTCTCCCCGCAATAAAAGCAGATGTAGCTTTTAGTTCAAAAGAAGAAAAGGTGGAAACAGGGAAGAAAGAGGGAAAAGATGACCAACCACGTGACTTTAAACAAACAAAGCCACTCCACATGGAGCATGTCCCCATGAAGCTGCAGAGCCACTTGCGAGGGCCTTTTCGTAGCTGAGGAACTGACACCCAGCACCCACGGGTCCACCAGTTCATTGCCTCGATGGCCCAGGTCAGATCTCATTCCCTCTAATTCCACCATTTTCCTCATTTCAAGAAAGTACAAAGTTTCATCTCCCATCTTTTCAGGTTAATTTCTGAAAGAATATTCCAGAAAAATATCCCACATCCTCCATTCTGAGATCCTAACCAAAGAACCACCCCCTGGAGGGGACCACAAAAGCCCACCTCTCTTTACACCTGCGCTGCCCAGTATGAGAGTCTCTAGCCACACCCAGACCAACCTCTTCAAAGACACAATCTGCCAAGTCTCACGCAAGAAGAACTCAAGCTGAGTAGACCTGTATGCTGAGAGATCGAGTCAGTGCTTAAAATACTTTCAAAGCAAAAGACGCCACCCAAGCAGTGTTACTGATGAATTCTACCAAACATGTAAGGAAGACATAATAACAGTACCAACCGCTGTGAGGTTTGTAGCTTTTTTCATAGGTCTTCATATATTGTTAAAGTTTCTCTTTATTTGTGGGAAATTAATTGTAAAATACATGTGTGAATCAATATCGCTTCCTTTTTATACTGTCACCATTCCCTTGTTTGTTTTTGTTTTTAAATGAATTTTACATAAGAGAACACAGAAGCAACATACTAATAATATATCTATCTTGTGGTGATTATACTCTGGATTTTTTGATATTTTGGCAATTCATTGACCCTTTTCAAAATCATATCATAACTTAATTAAATAGAAAAAAATAATTCATTTGAATTTGTTCCCATCATTCATTAATTACTTCTAATCAGAATATGTACTAATTACTTTTTAGGGTTTGACCACATTTGGCATAATTCTTTTGACCCATAACTCTTCCATATTTTAATCATTTCAGCAGCAAAATTATACTGTTCGAATTTTTCCTTAAAATTTCAGAAGTGTGAAATCTCTGCCAATCTATAAGCATGTTTCTTTGTGAAATATTCAATTAATCTTGACATTTCCATTGTTTCAATTAAAAATATCTCATTAGCAAGTTAAACTAACACTGGTGACTACTTATTTGTGAGGAAAAGTATGAAGCCCCGTTTCAAACAGCAGGGTAGTGTCAACCTTTTCACCCATTTTTGACATTTTGAACCCGCCTTTTTATGAAAACTGGCTACAAGGCACTCAATAAGCCCCTAATACCCCAACATCCAAGACAAAATTCATGAGCTTGCCCTTAAAATAAATTTGTTCTTTTATTCAACAAATACATATTGAAGTCCTACTGTATCTCAGGTGGAGTGTTCCGTATACGTGTACAGGGCAGTGGGGGCGCCTTGCCACAGCGGGCTGTTTATCAATGAAAGCTCTGAAAGGCTCGCCACGACTGGTATAGGCTGAACAGAATCGGACAGACTTTTCTCTCAAGAAGTTGGAAATCAAGTGGGCAAAGCACCTATATCAATCGGTATTTACTAGGGAAACAGATACGAGATATATGAATACCTAAGAATTTACAGATTGGCTTACCAGGGCCGCCCACAGAGTCGGATGTGGAAGCGTGCAGAGGGTCCGTTTGCACCCTGGAGATCCGACGGATCGGGTCGGAGGTCTGGAGCGCACCGCAGCGTCGCCTGCGAGTCTGAATCCGCCTGCCCAGGGGTCTGCCATGGATGGCTGAGAGGTCTGTGACGGATGGCTGAGAGGTCTGTGACGGACGGCTGAGGGGTCGGCAATGGAGGACTCTGCACCGGAAGCTGACAGTCTGTGCCGGAAGCTGAGAGTCTGCGCCGGAAGTCACATTATGTCCAAGGTGAAGGCGATGACTGGAGCTCCTCTGAAGAGACCGAAGCAGCTCCGTCCTCCATTTCCCCCTTGTTATCGTCCCCGTCATAGCGTTTCTTCGTCCTTCTTCATCTGGTCCTTCTTCATCTCCCAGACAAGCCGCCCTAGGGTGGGTCTTCCACTTCTTACCGCGTGGAATCACTGAGCCAAGTTAGTTGAGCGTCTCCTACTCAAGTTGAAAAAATCAACCAGCCATCACAGCACCCAAATCAAACAAACACAATAACTAATACAGCTGACATAAGACAGGGACCCAGCTCTTTGTTGTGAAAGAATTTGCTCTGAATTTGGGGTTCGTGAGGCCTAAGAAGCCACGCTTTAACCAGACCTAATTGATGAGTCGGTTTACCAGGAAAATGCAAGACACACCATGTGCAAGGATTTTGGGAAGAGCTGGACAAAAATGTATGAGGGCTTCGTCGCAGAAAGCCCTTAGCCCCTTGGTCTTTTTCTGGGAAACCAGGAAATCCTCCGAATTGTTCTAAGCAGAAAGTGACTGGAATAAAATTTTATTTGGAAAATATCACTCTGGAGAGCAGTTTGGAAGTGTGATGGGAGCAGAGGACGGGAAACCAAGAAGCGGGTTATGGCAGAAGCTCCATTCAGAGAAAGGTGAGGAGGGGCAGCAGCGAGAGGTTGACACAAGGGAGAGACTCCGTGCAGGACCAGACATGGCGCACGAGAGAGGGGCAAGGATGACTTCACTTTTATTTCTGTCTCCTTCCTGTCCTGGCACTGTTCACACCCAGTCAACCCCCAACACCGCCAGAGGATCCTGTACCTCCCTTACTCCTGCAGCCCAACGGCCCTTTAAGAAGCTTTCTCACACCCATGAGCTTCCTCTCCATTCGCAAAGCTGCCGCCGTACTTTCTGCTCTTGCAACACTGACCTGGATTATTCTAACAGCCTCTGATGAATTTTCCTGTGTACCTGTCTGTCCTCGTCAATCCGTTACCCCTGGAATAATCCGTTCCTGCCCTATTTAGTAGCTTTTCTTAGCGTCATTCACACGAACGAAAGTTCAAACTCCTTAACTCAGCACAACGTCTGCTCAGCGGCCCTTGATTTAGCACTCATTAAACTGTCTGGATTTCTCATTTTCCCTTTCCTTCCTATTTGTATTCCTCATGATTACCTCTCTAGCTCAGTTTGAACTCAAGCATCACTCCACAGAGATAGAGAACAATGTTTAGTTTTCCGTTTGTTTAATGTAAAAATAAATGACACCAAGTCCAAGATATCCAGCCAAAATGCTTTCGGGGAAGCTGCTCCTTGACCCACGCTTCAAATTCCTTCAAATTACCTTTTACTGAGCTGCGTGTATAGGTACATACCTCTGGAGTAACAATCAGTTGCAGTGTCCTTAAGGGTTAGGAAATAAATTGCAGATCCAACGTGTTTTATGAGTATTTACCACCTCCCTTAATGAACAACCTTAAGGTTTGCCGGATTTGCCTGTCCTGACATTCAAATCTCTGCATGATGGAATGGCTTGGACAGATGGATTCCAAGAGCATTTGGAGCCTAATACTTGGTAAAGTGGCCCAGCAGCTGTGTCTGGCCACTTGCTGGGGCCATCCTTGGTCCAAAATCTTTGAAAAGCCTGTCTATTGATCAGCTTGCCAGCCAGCAGAATCCTTGCGAGCCAGCGGCACCTCAAAGGCCTGGGCTCTGGGGGTGGGGGCGGGGAGAGTCTGCCAGGCCCAGTGCACAGCTGTGCACACCGGACGCGTTAACACCTGGGGGACACCTGGGAAACATGGCCGCAGGGCAACCAGTGAGATTTCCCAGGTGAGATTGTTATACATTCCAGGCCTGCCACAGCAGAGTGAGCAGGCCAAGAAAAATAACAGCACCATGCCTTAGGGGAAAGAAGCAACTGCAGGGTGGAAAACAAACCAGAATAATTAGCGAGGGTTCCTGGGAAAAAACTGTCCGAGGACAGAGGAAACAACAACTTTAATGAAAAATAAGAACACTTAAAGAGATTCCTTTCAAACATAAAACTTCAGGCAACTAAAAAGCATAGTTTTCAAACAACTACCTCCATTCATGAGAAAGATGTTCACTTTTGAGAGCTTATCTGCTGTCTAGGAAACATAAATGGAAGAAACATCTTAAAACACAATTCAAAATCAAGGAACATAGTATATCTTTTACAATCTAATTGCAAAGATAGAAACTACTTCAATTAGTTTAAGCAAACAGGAATGTTATCTGGGAAGATCCTTGCAAAGTCGTCAGCACCAGGGGAGCAGCACCCACATTGTCTCCTTAGAACTGGCCTCCAAGTGACCGCCACACAAGGAGGAGGAAGATGTTGGCTCAAGACTCCCATCGCAGCTGGGTACCCAAACAGAAGGTGCTGTTAGCGCTGTCTCTCAAACCCACAGCCAGGAGCCAGAAACAAATGCCCAGACCCCTGTGCGATCGATGTGCTGGCGCCTCCTCACACTACTCCGTGCCCACATTCCTATGCTTGGTGGACACCTGCTTCATATGGGGCATACTGAAATCGTCTGAGAAATGTAGTCTTGCCGGGGTTTAGAGTCATTATGTACTCACCATCTGATAGAGTGAACATTTGTCACTATTTTTGTCTGTTTGGCAAAATCATCCAAGATACTGTACTGTATTCATCAAGCATAGCAGGTGCCCCCTTTTTTCACAAAAAAACACTTGAAATCAGTGCTTCCAACCACCCACGGCATTTCAGATCCCCCCATGTGTGGGCTGCCTCATCAAACACATGGGACGATAAATGCTCACGTACACCCAGACACCAGCTGTTACAATTATGATCAACAAGCAAAAAAAAAAAAAAAAAAAAGGAAAATAACGGCAGCTGTGAAAAACAAGACTGGCAAAGCATCTTATTATAGTTAGGAACTGGAAGGATGGTTCATTCTTATTTTTCTGTTGAAATGCTCATATACAGTGATCAGTAAATTTTATATCTGTACTTTAGCAATACAAAAATCCTAATTATCAGCATAACACAGTAGCTGGCAAATCAAATCAACAAAAGAGCAAGAAAATAATCTATTCTGAGGTTTAAAAACACAATTTGAAATGATCTTGGGCTAAGGGGTAAGAAATGCTTGGGAAAATAACAAATAGCACAGAGTTATAGGTTGACAATTTTAAATTTTTATGAGACTCCACATCACCTGTGAAATAGTAAGTATGGTAACATGGGGCATGGCTAACTTAATATGAAAAACTCCGTCATTAATCTGTAGCAAGATTGGGATGTGAAAGAAAAAACATTAACCCACCCCTCCCAAAAAACAGGCTATCTGTGTACATATGTAGACAAGGCATATATTCAATATGTAACGAGGGATAATTAAATTTTAGAAGTACTGTTTTAACTGCCTTAAAGACTTATGTGAGCCTTTCTGGATGGGTTTCTTATGGGTTAACATTATGTTCCAAAGTGTAAATTCTTACAGAAAACTGCCTCTTTAATGAGGTTCTTTTGAATTAGATTCACACTAGATAGCCTGCAGCATTGAAAAGGTGAAAAGACACTGGGCCTTGTGATTTGTACTCAGGCCTCGGGGCCTCTATCTGCACTCTTCAGGACTGGAAGCATCTAATCTGGCCTTCCCCTGAGCACTCACCAAGATGTTGTATTTTTAATCTCTCTCCACTCAAAGCGTGTCATCTTGCTGTTTTCTCATCCCAGTACCTAGCCCTGCATATACCCACCCAATAAAAACCTACCAAATAAATCGTCAAATTAATGAATTGCTAAGGAAAAGCCCTACAAAAAGATACATGTGAAGCAATTTGAAAATGAAAATAAATAAAAAATAAATAAAGAAATTTAAAAAAAAAAAATGAAAATAGTTCTGACTCTCTCAGGTGTTGATACAGCCCCTTCCTTTAGGAAAGGAAGCAAAATTCCCAAATAGCTGAGTTTTGCCTTTATAGGAAAATATCTTCCTTAAAATTTAAAAAGATATTTTGCTGTAAAACATAGTACACATTCACAAAAAAGGACAAACATGTACAGTTCAACACGTATATATAAAGTGAACACTTAGGTAACATTTAGGACCCAAGATTTAAAAAAAAAAAAAAAGAACATTGTTAGAACCCCAGAAGCACCCTCTACACCTCCTCTCAGCTGCCAACTCACCTGCCCTGACACTGGCCAGTCACCACCCACTACCTACCCTCTCCAGGCAAACAAGGTTGCTACTGCCCTACCATTTATGGGAACAGCTTTTTATTTATTACCTGTGTTCAGATCCACAAATTACATCATCTGGTTTAATTCCTTTAGAGTTACCATGGTTCATCAAGATGAAGTTACAGTTTAAACTTTTCAAGCATTTCATGTCTAGCGAACAAAGAAAGAAAATTTGCTAAATAAAAAGCACCTTTCCTTATATCACACAGATAAAGCAGTTTTACAATCATTTGCCATTTTCTTACTATTAGGAAAAGAACAGTAGAGTACAAATAATTCACAGCAGCATGTTTATTTAAGCACAGGCTAAGCTTTGATTTACAAGCAAATAATTTTAGGGGAAAATCACAAGAGACAATATTTTCAAATATTATACTATCTACATAAAAATTAAACTTGCAGAATTTACAAATTAATATTCTGAGCACAGATAAATTATACATCCTTTTGCAAAATCCAATCTACGGCATTTAAAAATTCATACAACCACAATGCAAGATACTCTCTCTTTACAATCTACCTATTTATATAGCATTCCCCACCACAGAGGAGGATCATTCTCATCATAGCTACAAGGTTTGCAAACACAGTGTATTTAAAATATATTCAGCAGCATATAAAAAGTAAGACAAAAGGGAAAGGAAATACTACTATTAAATTAAAAAAGAAACTAAGAGGGGATAATAGAAACAACTCCATAGGAAAATAGATCAAAATATCTTTCTGTTAGGACATCAAAACTGTTTACCCTCACGGAATGGATGCACAGCACTAATGAAACAACCCAACAGCATTTTAGTCCTGAGCACAGAATATAGCAAAACTGCAAACTTTGGTCAATGTAAATAAATGCCAATATTCAACACAAACTGTTAAACATTCTTTGTTAATAGATCAAGGTCAATTTCATTTTATGAGAAATCAATAATACTCCCCTCATTTTTCCATTACATTAAAAGAGCTTTGAAATTTGGAAACCTTCTATAGATTGATAGGAACACCTGACAACAGACCACAATTTGACAAACATTTCCGATATGCTTAAATATGCTAATCATCTGAATAGATTACACGAAGGAGGTAACTGCACTATATCCCAGGTGTGTTTTCTGTCACAAAAGCAGACATGTTATAATTCAAATAATTTGAAAGTGTTTTTTATAGCTAGGCACAAAAATCCAGCCACAATGAAAGTGTGAATCAAGCCATTTTTCAATTATAGGGTGCATATGTATTGGTAGATATTTAAAATTAAGCACATAGGCTATTACAGAATTTCATTAGAATATCATTTATATTTAGCAGCTGGATTCAGATACATTTTCCAGTTAATCCCATTCATAAGTTTTTGCCTAATAAATACAGGACAACATTTTCCACAAAGAACACACAGAATATTAATCACAGTATGCAGTTTCTGGTTTCTCTTCATTCACGTCTAGTTACTGGCAATATCTTCCCCCAGGTCTCCCGGGTCACAGATCTGACCATCCTGAAAGTTGCGAGCCTTCCAAATTCTCACAGTTCGATCACTACAAAACAAAATTAGTGCAGACACATGAGCAGAGGAAGAAAAATAAAGAAAGAGTTCTTATAATTACTTATTATGGAAACATTTTCTGAATTGGCCTTTAGGAAATTTAAGTAAAAACATACATTACTCATAAGAGTAGCAAACATATATCCATAATAAGGATGATGATACTTACTATACTTATACTAGCATATACTATACTAGCATGTAATATAGTATTATATTATAAAGGGCTTACTCTATTCCAGGTCTTGTTACTATGTGCCTTTGACATTCGTTTCAACACATTTAGTTCCCTTAGAAGTACCCTTAGAGACAGCTAGGCTCTGACACACCCAGCACCGTTGTTTTTTTTGTTTTGTTTTGTTTTGTTTTGTTTTAAGACAGGTTCTCACACTGTTGTTCAGGCTGGCCTGGAACTCCTGAGATCAAGCAATTCTCCTGCCTCGCCTCCTGAGTAGCTAGAACTGTGTGTTTTTTACTGATGAGTAAATGGTAGGCTAGATCACAGAATAAGTGGCAAAGATGGTACACAAATACAGGCAGGTAGTCTGACTTATACTGGAGCTGCACTTGCTATTTTTGAAACGTGATGGCACACAGGGTCAGAGGTCCTCGGGCATGCACCCCAGAGTGAAATCACAGTGAGGCATCCAGGCAGGGAGGGGTCGGGCTCAGATTTCCAGGGAGCTGGTGGACCTGCTGACAGACAGGGAGAACTATGTCGGGTGAAATTAGCAAATAAGCCCACAGAAAAAGCTGGAAATGTGGAGCGATGCACCTTCTGACACAGAATGTAAAGGATGAAAAGGGTTTCTGGTAACCTGACATACCATAAATACCTATAATTACTATTTGTCAGTGAGGAATTAAAATACAAATTAAAAAAGAAAAAAAGTGTTTCTGAGAAAATTTGTTTCTGCTCAGCCAGTATGACAGTCACACTTCTTACTCTGCCTCTCACGGCTTAAAGGAAATGTTTCTTTCCCCGATTTCATGACAAACCCAAAGCCAAATTTTAGAAGGGTTTCTGTAGAATTTTATAGCTAAAAGGCATATCAGAGACTTTGTGCTCCATTCTAAGGACAAAGTATTTTGCGGCCATGCCCCGTGTGCAGAAACGAATAGGCAAACCTGTGAAAGAACCAGGCTTTCTGGATGGCAAGCGTGTATCTTCTCGCCCACACAGCACTGATAACGGCAGAAAGCCATTCTTTCATCCACCTCTGCAGTCGCTCCCTTTACTCACCCAACCAGCCACCCGGCGGTGTTTATCAAGCACCCACTCTACAACAGGCGCCCTTTCTAGGTGCTTGGGATACAGATTTAAAAAGGAAAAAAAAAATATTGTCTGGTAAGAGGAAATGCACAGTAAACCATAGTAGCCAGTAAATTAGGAGGTGATGAGTACTACAGCAAAAAAAAAAAAAAGCAGAATACAGCAAGTGGGTCAGGAGTCCTGTGTGACGGGAGAGAACACACTGTTAAACGGAATTGAGAAAGACTTAGGAACAAGCTCTCTGTGGGAGACGCATGCAGACAAAGGGGCAGCAGGGGAAAACGGACCAAAGGCAGGACTGAGCGTGGCACATTCAAGGACAAGCAGAAAGGTCAACCAGGTTGCAAGAGAAGGAAGACGCCAGAGGGCCTGAGGCCAGGGAGGTAATGGATCTTCGGAGCCAGCGAAAATATGGCCTCAACTCTCAGCGAAGAATGGGAGAAATACAACTCGACTCCCATAATGTAAGGATAGCACCAACAGGGATCCTTTACAAAGGATCAGACATGGAGGGTAAAATAAAGAGGTGGATGAAGAATTCCGGGCTGAGCAGATAAAAGACAAGGGGCATCCACAGGTTTCTTATGAGAAAGACCAGAATCTCAGGTTTTGGAGTGTTAAGACGATCAAATCTCCACTCTCAGCGATGATAGATACCCTTATGGGATCAGCCCTTCTATTGTACATAAAGAGAAAGCCTGACAAAATATGGGAAACAGCTGTTTTCAGACACTGAGGGAGGCAGTGCAGGGCTGTGATCCTCAAGTAAAAAAGCAAATAAAGAGAGTGGACTGTAATAGCTCTGGCTTCTTCTGCAAGCATCTTCTACACTATAGCACAGGAAAGAGGACTCCGAGCAGAACTGCTGAGCTGAAGAGACAGAAAATAAAATCTAGAAAGTCTACAGTAGTTAGAATTTGCAAAACTAAGAAAACAAGGGGAGGGGTCCATTCAGGAAAGAACTCACAAATCTCCACAGGAGTCCCCAAGCCTGTGACCAAATGTTAAGTTTCACATAGTGGAGGCTGCAAGACCAGAAGAAAAGCAGCAGCCAGGGAGCCGAGCATGGAACAATTCCCAGTGCACACGGGGCTGTGACACAATCAAGTACTGACCAAAGAGCCATCCCGAACGCCTGAGACATTCACAGAAACCAGAGATGATTCAAGTCTCACAAGAGCAATTATCTACCCCTACTGTAAAGGCTACTTGGAGCTACCTTAAAGAGCTTAAATCAAGTCTCACAGGTGACACTGAAACACAATTATTTTAACTGCCTGACACAACCCAACACTTACAAAGGAATATAAAAAAAAATCGAGATACTCAAAATGCAGTGCTGATTATCTAATGTCTATTAAAATTTTACCGGATATGAAGAGAAGCAGGGAAAATGTGACTAGATATCAAAAGAAAAATCAATGGATGATACAAGACGCAGAAATGACAAATATGATAGAATTACTACATAAGGACCTTAAAGTATGAAGTATCTCAGTTTTCCCTATAAAACAGGGATTATCATTACAGTAACATGTACAGTTGTGTGTGGTTTTTAACTGTATGCAGTTGCAACTTAATACTCCATCTATGTGTTCATTTATATTGTTTGTTGTTACATGCAAATGGCACCATGTATTGTGGTCTGTAAGACTGCATAAATCTGGATAAATTTTAATTTTTATAATTTAAAAAAAATTAGGCATCTTAAAATAGACATTAAAATAACTAATAAAAGAAGGCTCTCATATGCTCATGTTCCTAGATATTTACAGCTGATAATAGTTATGAAATCTGAATACAAATAGCAAATAGAGTAAAATCACATGAGAAAAACTTACTCGGCTGCAGTAAAAACGTGGGAGGAATTAACACAAATGGCATTGATAGGACTATCGTGACCCTTCATCTCTCCAACCGGCACACAAGTATCCATGTTCCAGAGTTTCAAAATGCCCCCTCTGCAGCCACTGAGCAAGACTGGGTGGCCTGGCACCAATCCCAAGGCACAGACCCAGTCCTTATGTGCATTTGGAACTTGCTGAGAAAAAAACAGAGGCGGGGTAGATCATCAACTTCCACAAACCTTCCAAACCAGACATTTTCACACCCCAGTAAGTTACATTTTCATTGATGAAACCTAACATTTGGAATGCTGAATGGCAGGAGAATCATACACATCCATGTTCTACATAACAAATCAGTGATGTAAAGAAATAAAACTACAATTTGCTCCCAGTTTGCCTCATTAATTTCCATCATTGTTATCCATATTAAAAACTGTAAATGTTAAAAATCTATAGAATTGCAAAGATCCAGAAAGCATCCAAGAGTTTTCAAATATCACATCCTACTCACGGGCAGTAAATATCTCACTTTTCTTGAGAATGTATTTAACAAAGTAAGTTTGAAAATTACAACCTTGTATGTAGGCTTCTAAGGACTGCCACATAAAATCATCAGTTTAAACCTTTGCTGGAGAATATAGAAGCCTAAAGGTTTGGTTTTGTTTCATTTTGCAAAATATCAGAGGTAATCTAGGTATTTTATAATGAATAACAACACTTACAAGATAAGACTGTATGACTACACTTTAAGTATTTACATGTACAATACATAATCACAACTATGAATGTATATCGAGAAAAGAAAAGCTTTAAATAGAGTACATGCATCTTTTGCCAAGTTTTTTCTATTATTTATTCTACTTGTTCATTTTCATCTTCTGGTTCCAAGTAGGAAAGTGGTAGCAACTGCCCTGCAAACACATGTACATATGTGTGGGTGTAACATGCAATGAAATGCTTCAAATCGTGAACGATTTCATCTGTCCATTAATTCCTTTCCTGGAGAGTTAGTGAAAGACATCAGTATTTAAATTTATTGACACAACACGTCACCCCAACTATCCTTGTGTAGGAAATGCACCACCATTCCTGGATACAGGAAAATGCTCCTACAGGTGAGAGATCCTTCATATTACTCTCGACCTCAGTTAAACCTGCTACTCTTTGAAACATATGTACACGAAACCAAAACAAAACAAAACGAAACCAAACTGCAACTGCTCTCTTCTATAGCTGATTCCTTAAACATACGGGTGGGGACAATTCCAGATCTTTCAACTCTTGCCAGTATCTGTACTCCTCTTATCCAGTAGTTATTTAGTGTTGAATGCTTCCCTTCTCCAAATTAATGAGTCTGGTAATTGATAAACTATCCTTTAAGAGGGAGCCCTAACTAATTTTATCCTTAAACAACAAAAATCTACACAGAAGCTCTTCAAGGCCTTATATAAAATACTGAGTGGTTTTGAAACGCCTACCTACTATAAAAGTTTTGCATTACCTGAAGAAGGTCTTTTTGAGCTAAGTCCCATTTCTTGATTCCATTATCTCGGGACCCACTAAACAGGTTATCACCTTGAATGGTTAGTGCTTCTATGCCATCATAATGAGGGGGCTCAAAGTTGTGGGTAGGACTCACAGTTCCAAGAGCCCCTTCAGTGACATCAAACATCTAAGAACACAAGCAGAATGAAAACAGTTATCTTGTTTAATTTTCACATAAATACCTGTGGGTACGCATGCATACAAACACATACCGGGTTGTGTAAATCTGACATGATTTGTTTCACTGTTAAAATATTTAGCCTCCCTTCTTCAGAGGCTGAAGTGCACTTACCTCCTAAACATCTCTGATCCAATTCTAACTCCTACCACTTTCATCGACTTAATTAATCTGAAATGAATGACCCCGAGGATGAATCTGGGTCCTATTTGACACCGACTTGGCTTGTGTGATACATGCTTTCATGTCTGCAAGCTTTTAAAAAAGGCAACCAGATCTTTTTGGATATATGAACAGAAATGATACATTCAATAATAAAAATATTACATATCAATTCAGTTGAAATTCAAATAAAAACATGATTATTACTTTATACAGTTAGGCAGGTCTGTAATCCTGGAGGTCACCTTCAATTTCCCAAAGCTGCCATTCAAAATTTTGTCACTTTTCTTAGTTGCCCTTGTCTCTACTGTATGTTGGCCTCATGTTTTCCTAGAAAGGCTACAATGTTCCAAAGTAAACTTGCGGACTCTGGAAGTTTCCTTTTACCACCAAATATCTTCTTGTCCCTCCCTTCTTCAGAGGACAAACTGTACTTACTTCTTTGCAAGGCTCACATCTATAATCTGATTCTAACTTGTACCCTTTCACCAATCATCTCCACTTCACTTATACCACATGTTCCTTTGCACTGAGCCCATTTTCTAAGCATATAAATAGTTCAAGTCTTCTGAATATAAAACCTTTCCTCTTTATCATTTTATTTTCAAGTCAGTCATCTCTCAATCAAAGTTTCTAGAAAAAGCATTTACACCTTTCTTACCTCTCTTTATTACTATGCCCTCTTTTTGTTACTGTTGATTGCCATGGGCATTCTCCCAACATTGTCCTCAATCAAATTCTCTTTCCCTTCCCTTTGTCATTGGCTCCACCTCCCTGAATATCTGCATCTATCTGAATGCTCCCAAACCTACATCTCCTGGTAGCTTAACCCAAGCTCTGGACTCATACTTCTAATGGTCTGCTGTGTATATCCTCTGTCTCAACCTCAAAGGTAACATTTCTGGACTCAAGCTGTGCACCTTTCCCCACCTTACCTGCTAATTTCGTGCAGTTCTTTTGTGTGTGTGCGTGTGTGTGTGTGTGTGTGTGTGTGTGTGTGTGTGTACGCCAGGGATCGAACCGAACTCAGGGCTTTGTGCTTGCTAGGCCAGCGCTCTACCACTGAGCAAAATCCCCAACCCCATTTCATGCAATTCTAATGAGCGTAATATACTCAGTGTAAAAGATAATGATGATGATAACAATTATAAAATTTTATTTACTGGAAGGCTAAGCTAAAAGATCTTTACAATCTTTCCCAGTCTATTTCCTATGAAAGACAGGAGTACACAAATAATAAAACCAGGACCTATAAATGAGAAAAAAGTTTCAGAAGAAAAACCAAAGGCTAGAATATGTGAAAAAGGAATTAGGTTAAGAGAAAGGGTCCTATCAGACCTATCACCTAAGAAGCACATATAATCCAACAGCTCTGTATACACACTTTGATGTAATGATCCTTGGAGCCAGTGATGATCAGATCTTGTCCGCTGGAAATCTGGTCTACAGTGAGGCACATAACGGGGCCTAGATGTCCTGTTAACTTTCCTGTAGACTGAAACCTTTAAAAAGAAAGAAAAATGACAGTTTGAAAATATTTCTTAGAATGTTGGGGATAAGCCACAATATAAAGTAATCTATATTTTTTCATAAAATTGTTCACTAATTTTCTTTTTTAATTTCAGCTCCACTCCTATGAAACTCTATTTAAATTAGAGTTAAAAAATGGCCAAACCAACATTTTATACAATGGATGTCCCAATGTCCTTATAAAGTTATTCCAAAGCCAAGCAATTTCATTTAGATAGTTAAGCAGCAAAACTGTGAACAAATGCTAACAGCTAATGTGGACTCCCCCCACATAAACTTTACTATGCTAAATGTCTAAAATTGTGACAGATATATGGCTAATATTTTTGATCTCTGTGTTTGAAGAAAGCAACAATATCACTGATTAACTACAAAGTCAACAAAAATGTGAAGAAAGATGATCACACTTGTGCACACATTTTTACACTTACACATATACAGTGGTACCTCAGAGTTCACAAACACTTTTGTTTGCAAGCAATTTGGTTTGCAAACGAGGGGCTGGGGATTTAGCTCAGTGATTAGAGTGCTTGCCTTGCAAGCACAAGGGCCTGAGTTCGATCCCCGGCACCACAAAAAAAACAAAAAAAACAAACAACAAAACAAACAAACAAACAAAAGCATTTGGCCAAATTTTGGTTTTGTATGCAAACTTTACATCAGGTGACAAATACAACTGTGGCCATCTTTCCTGCACAAACACAAATGTGGCCATCTTTTCCAAAATCATAAAAACTAAGTTCAGGAAATGAGGTACTGCTATACAAACATCATAAATATACATGTATGTATAAACCAATGCATATACACATATGCATGTGTACATCAGAAAATAGGTGGTCCATTTCATTGATTATTATAAAGATATGAAATTGAGCACACCTATAATCTTAGCACTTGGGGGGATGAGGCAGGAAGATTGCCATGAGTTCAAGGCTAGCTTGAGCTACATAGTGAGTTCAAGACCAGCCTGACCTACATAGCAAGACCCTCTCTTAAAAAAACAAACGAATGAATGAATGAATGAATGAATGAATGAATGAATGAAATGATATGAAACTGACTAGGACAGATATCGGACTGGAACAAGAATGTGTGATATCAATTGTCAGAGGGTGATAACAAAACTGTTTCACAGTTCTACTTCAAATCAAGTTCAGCTAAAGCATAAAAGCTCACACTTCATTGCAAATAAAAATCAAGGGGAAGAGAAAAGGCCTTAAATTTTGTCATTTTTTTTTCTTGTCATCGACTTTATCTTTTTGATACTTCACAGTTTGCATTTCATTATTTTATATTCACAAAAACCCTGAGTGGATTTGTATTCAGTTATTAAATTAATTTTATAAACTGAAAAGGTTGAAACAAAGGATGTTTAATGATGTTTAAAAATAATTCTTTCAAAGCTACTGGTGAAACTTAGACAAGACTAGCTATTCACCTTTGTCTAATACACACGTTCATTATTTTCTATTTTTCCTCCACACACTTTTTTCCCAGCAATGGAAATTAAAAGAAGAGAACACTGTGAGCCTGGTAATGAGGACAGAAGAGGCATTTAGGGTGGCGGTGCTAAACAAAACCCCATGATTTCACGTTAACTTCTGAGATGGTAAAATTAGATTCTATAAGAATAATATGTTAGTAATGTCTGAAGTTGTATTCGCTATATGCAAGAGGTACGTTTTCTTAAACATTCTACCTTTTAAGATCCCACATTCTGACAGCATTTCCCGAAGCTGCGTAGAGGAACGTGCCCGTGGGGTTTAGCGCAATCTGATTGACCTGGTTCTCTCCAGAAGGGATAGCTACAGTCCGGCTTGTACTTGCAGAACAGGCATCTCCGAGACTAACTTGACCAGAGGACCTTCACAGACACAAAGCAGAGCAAAACAAACCCATTTCTAGACGTGAGTCAGGCTTACAGTGTCTTGAATTCCTAAGAAACTGGCTTGTAGGCAACAAGAAGAACTTTGTACACACAGTGCACGTGTAAATGTCTGGTGACTGAGTGAATGAACAAAATAGGGTGAGACAGTTTAAAACTGTTCATCTGATGCCTATTACAACACTAGAAATTCCAGACCCTGAGTTAGCAATGACTAAAATACCATTCAAAAAAGATTAGTTATAAAAGACAAAAGCTTAACAAATGATAAAATACCATAAAAATAACTCATTTTCCTTCAGGTTCCAGAAGTTCTCTATGGAACAGCCTTACCAAACTCCTTTTGTGTGTAAAAGCTGCCTTTCTGGATTACAGGCATTGGGGACTTTTTAGGTTATATGCAGTTTTTGTTACTTTAACTCAATACAGATGAGTATCTACTATGTGTTAAAGTCTTAATCATAGCTTATTTCTGCTTCCTCAGATAGATTTTAGATGGCATTTTAGGCCATCTTTAAAAACCTTCTTAGCTAATTTTTAAAATACTACGTTAGAGCCAATCTTCTCAAATTTGATTCTGGTCATTCACCTGGATTAGTAAATTTCTAATTTAATATATAGTGCTCTTTTTCTATAAAACTTCTCTCAAGAGACTTATATTCAGTATGGAAAATAATCTGTAGTTCTCAATTTAAAAAATACTTAAAAGTTAATAATTCCTACTGTATGTACTATACAAATTAGTAAAAATTAACCTTTTCAATTCTCCCTTCCCTCATTTAAACATTTACAGAGGTCCCTCAATTTCAATTTTGTAAAGTGATTCACCAATCTCATGGCAAGAAGAATCACTGTTTTACATTTTTTTAACATGTTCATAATACACACTGAGAAAAAAACCTCATTCTCCAATTGTCCACCACAACCTACAATTATGAAATTTGTGCTAACCTCAAAGTAGTCTCAGGTCTAAAATTATATTCAGTTATTCAATACCTCTTAATTAAAGGTTACAAGTACTTCTACAATGGTAATTACAGACATTTTACCAGGTTTGTATTTATTTCAAGTAAGTAATATAAACCATTTACTTCCATAAACTAGTAAATAGCATGAAAATGTAATATCTTAGTATTTGAGAGGGAGAAAATACGAAATGTGTACTTAGTACAAATCAAATACAATTAATCTGTTTATACTGGACACTTATTTTGTCAATTTGTTTTTCTTTTTTCTTATTTTATCTGCATTTTTATTGCAAACATTTGTAACAATCTCTAAGGAGTAGATAGGTATTAAAATTTCGATGCATTCATAGCCCTATAATTTTCTTGTGGTTTGGTAAAAACAAAACAAAACAAAAAAAACACCTCTTTCCTCCTATACTATTTGTTTTTAAATTACTTACGTCAGTGTTCGAATGCACTTTGCTGAATCTCTGATGTCCCACACCTTAATATAAGATGTCGACACCGTGAAGACCAAGCTGGTATAATTACAGTATTTTACAGACACAACGTTGTTGGGGTGACCTCCCAGGGACATGATCTCCTGCCCAGTCACTAGATTCCATACTTTACAAGTACGATCTAAAACAAACAAATAAAAACAGAGGAAATACTGTTACGATGAACTACTTTAGATTCTCTTAGCAGTAAACATTATTTAAACAATTTTTCTTCTCTGAGAAGGAAACGAGATGTTAAAATAGTAATTATTCAATTAACCTGTATCAGGCATCCTAACTTCCTCCTTGAGCCTCCCCAGCAGGTTTGTGAACAAAGTAGTATAAAAGTTTGGATGAAAGTCAGGGATGTCTGCTCTATGCATTACATGTTATTAAAGTATAACTGTAACAGTTTTTGAAATAATCATATCAAAAGTCTTGCCTCAAATCACCCTAAATTTAAAATGTCCATCTAGAATCAGCCTCTTCAAAATATTCTGTGTTGATTAGTCCCAGACCTCCTCACAATGCACTTTTATAAACACACACACCTTTTCCCCCCAAGGGACTGATGGATTTTATTTTTATTTGGACCCAAAAACATAACCTCAAAACTTTTCTATTTTGTTTTCTTCACATGTAGAGTATCTAAGTACTCTGGAAAGATAAATCTGAATCACTGGAATAGTATAGTATTTTCATGGAACAGCTTTTTCTTCATTGGGGAAAATTTCTTGTCATTATTCTCACAGCTCTAGCTAGTTTTTCATACTTCCCTTATAGATAATGAGCAACAAATATTTGCTGATTAAATCAAATCTTGAAGTATTTCTAAATTCTAAAGCCTTTTACAAGCTCCTAAATTCTTGTGCCTGCTTCCTTTTACGACTCTAGCCTCCCTGTCCACAACTCCTCTTGTTTCTATTCTACCTTGCACCCAGTTGGACTTTATTTCCAAACACACCCTACTTTTACTGCCAAGTCTGCTAATTTTACCCTGTAATCTTGATCATCAATCCTTACATGTCAATATCCAAATCATCATATCAAGTTCATCCTAAATGCCTCACGATCAAAGCTTTGCTTCTTACAACCACATGTAATCTCACCCTAGTCTGAAACCCCAAAATCTTTAGTCTAGAATTCTTCAAAGTTATTTATAGTTGATTTCTAGTTGCTTGCAATTATACCAAGGGATTAAGAATGCAGGACTGGAAACGAGTGGACCAACGTTTCTAATCCTGGTTTCTCTACTTTTTAGCTCAACTGACTTGAGAAAATTATTTAATCTCTTGAATCTTGAGTTTCTTCATCTTTAACATGAGGAAACAATATGTATCTTGTAGGGTTGTTGTGAGAATTATATGAGATGCATTTGTATAGTGCTTCAAAGACTCCCATATAGTATAGAAATGGTGCTTGCTACTGTCGTGTTCTTTTCAGCACAGTGTATATTGAAATGGCCTTTTATAAATCTGTATATGAACCTTCATTACCAAATCCAGACTTTTGCGTGTGGTAGGTACCCAAATTCTGAAGCAAGATGTATTCTCTAAATGCATTCACAAAACTTCAAGAGGTTTTACTTTCTTCCTAAATACGCAATTATTTTATATAATTCAGGGCTTGAATCAATTACCAGATTCTTAAACAGTTTGACTTTTTTGGAGCCTGCCCAAAGGTTAACATTAAAAAAAAAAAAAAACTATTAAATATCGGCCTGATAATTAGTAATACCTTTTGATCCAGTGAAGAGAAGGTCGTCAGTAGAATCCACACAGAGCACAGCTTTTGTGTGCCCTTCAGCTATGTGAACACACTGCAGTGGAGATGCTCTGATTCCTTTTGAAGCAGGAAATGGGTTGATTATGCCCCTGAGGTGTGGAAACAAACCAACCAAGATTCGCTTCAATTGCTCTGTTATGGGAACAGTTTTATTTTTCCCCTGATTTTAAGACGTTTTTATAAGTAATTAGTAATAAAAGCTAGACTGATCTCTTGCTGCCTTTTTAAGCAAAGGAACAGAGATGAAGTGTGAAACAGAAACAGCAGCGATGGAGTGCCTCAACTAATTAGGCATCTGCTAGCGGCTGTGTTCTGCGAACAGGAACACCTGATATATTGGAATTTTCTTCTTATCAGTTTTAGCTCTCCAAAGTTTAAAGAAGCAATATTGGCTGCTATTTGAGTAGACTGAATTCTGGCAAATTAGGAAGAAGTAGAAATGATAAATAATTTGAAGACATGGCTCAACGTGGAACTGGAGTGTAAATCCATGTCGAAGCAAACATGCCGAGAAAGGGTAACACATGAACACCTTACACTACTAAGAAAGCAGTTTTCAAGAGGAAATGGAAGACAAGATTAGAATTACTGCATAGACAGAAATGTAAGGGAGGATTATTCACAGAGATTAAAAAAAAACTCAAAGAAGATTTAAAACAGATTTTTTTTTAAAATGAAGTTCTACAGGAAACTTTCTCATGTATTTATATTTCTAGAATTTCTGCTTTATGGCACAGGCTGTGCACTGTAGGAATATAAATATTATCAAAATATTATTCCTATCCCACAGAAGCTTGAGTAGGGTCTAAGTTAAAATAACTGTATCAGGAAGGCTAACAATGAAAATGAATTCAGACATGGTAAATCTATAACTTGTAGGAAGAAGAAAAAATATGTTGAAATATGTCCATTTAAAGCAGATGGCATAATAACAGTACAAATGCAGGGATAAAGCAAAACTGTTGTCTCCATCTTCTTGATGAAAGAGAACAATTTTCAGGAGAAAAGTGACAGGGCAAAACAAAAGACCATGTTAAGAAACAGTGAGATGGAAAAGGGAAGGAGGGGAAGAGGAGTAAAAGCGATCAGGATACACTACACGCTGAAAGTGATTGCTGTGTGTGGCAAACACACACTACTGAAAAAACGGTGCACAGGTGATTAAGGAGAAATATAGGCCCAAGACAAGTGAGATCTGGCAATGGAGCTTACTCACTGGGTTCAAAGACTTGTTTTTAAATTTCTATGTCATGGGTTTTGAAAAGTCGTGCCATTCTACAGGCAAAATCACTGTCGGCATGCTAAGAAATCACAAAGATCAATAAAGGGAGCAGAACACATAGACCTCATTTTCTAAAAAGCAGGAAAAAAAGTAGATTTCAGAAAGTTCAGCTGGGTAAAACTTTTTGTTGAGTCTGATAGAGGAAGGTAACAGACAAATCATTAAAAACACTTCAAAATAAATACTCCAGGGGATGTGGCTTGGTGGTAGAGTGCTTACCTAGCAGGCATGAGGCCTGAGTTCGATCCTCAGTACCATGCAAAAAAATAAATTTAAAAATAATGTTCATCAATAAGAGAGAACATAGGCTGGCCAAGCTCATCGGGAGAGTTTTCTATAGGGCTAAAGGGCAGGAAATTAGGGAAATGTTGCAGTTACAATACAGGCTGACTCTAACAAAACCTAGATGGTAAGTCTTTCAAGTGACGCCCATGAGGACAAGGCAAGCGTTGAACGGCTGCAGTAAAGCAGCTACACGGTGGCTGAGAGTCATACCTACGGAGTCACTGGGACTGGCAACCTGCAGGATCTTGTGTCTAGTCAGTCTTTCCCTAAATTGATATATTAAACTGATACATGAAGGAGCTGGGTACCACACTGTGTTGCTGGAAAAATAATTACTGAAGGGGCCGGGGATTTAGCTCAGTGGTAGAGCACTTCCCTAACAAGCGCAGGCCCTGAGTTCAATCCCCAACACTCCCTAAAAAAATTACCAAAAAAATTTCATTTGCTTTACATACCTACTAAGCACTCTAATAATCACTGGATAAAATTTAAATTAAAACTTTTAATCAAAGATAGAATAGAATGCTATAAGCAGGAGACAGAATCAATAGTGACCTGCATTTAAAAAATGAAACAGGCCTTATGGTGAATCCAAGATCAAAGGATGAACAATGTATGGTACTATCAACATCACACCACTTCTCCAGATTTGTTCAGGAGACTGTAATAGACCGACTGTATTTGGCCTGAGTCACATTTCAAATGGAGATTAGCTTCAAATGCCACATTCTAAGAAGAACAGTGAAAAAGTGGAATGTTGCAAACTGCAGAGGCAGAATAACTTTACTACTTACAGAAAACTGATGAGACCAGAACTGTGAAGCTACAAAAAGAACATTCATTGGAGAAAGGACGCCACAGCACTACTCAAAGGATAAATATTTAAAGGCCTATCACACACTCACCAAAAAAAAAAAAAAAAAAAAAAAAAAAAAAAAAAAAAAAAAAAAAAAAAAAAAAAAAAAAAAAAAAAAAAAAAGGTATAAGACTAAATACGGTATAGGTGAAGAGACCTGGGGACAGACTAATGAATATATATTTAAAGAAAGTAAATTTTAAAATGAGCTTTAAAAAAACCACTTTATTTTTATAAAGATTTAAAAAGAAAAGAGTTTCTCATTACTTGAAATTGCCATCTCTGGAGATATAATTATGTAGCGCGGTGGTATTGCCTGTGCACATCTCTATTTCAGATTTTTAAAATCAATGTTCAGTGACTTCTTCCTAATTTAACAATTAAAGAGGACTACAGCTGAAATGTGAGCAAAACCCCATCAAAAATCTGAATCTATTCCTTTGAAATCCTGATATACATTTCATAGCTATGAATTGAAGCCATCAAACTGACAAACACTGCTTCAAATATTGAAATGGTATGATTTCAATAAAGAGGAAGTTTCTACTGCAACTTCTCAAACAACAAACAGAAACATATGTAGGACCCTCAAAGGGTATCTATAAAGAAATAACTGTAGGAGTTAACTTATTTGTAAAGAAGTAACCTATGGAACTAATTTTATAACATTTATACTAGCAGGATAAGGGATTTGATACATGTTTAATGACATAAATCATCCTAAGAAAAAATTACTCCTAGTTATGTCATACAGTATCTCCTGAAGATTACCTTCCTTCAGAGTACCAACTTTATCCCCTAATGACAGTGCACACAACAAAAATCCTGGGAGCAGGATGCTTCTTTTTCATTGTCACATATTTTAAAAATCATTGATTATTCAGTCTGCTGAAGAAAAATGATCTTGATATTAAAAATAGCAATTTATCAATCAGAAACTTAATGTTCTCAAATATTCAATTAGGGTTAGTGTTTTCTAAAATTACACCAGATCAAAGACAACAGAAAAAAGCCAGGTGTAGTGGGACACATCTGTAATCCCACAACTCTGGGAGGCTTAGGCAGCAGGATTGCAAGTTTGAGCCCAACCTGGGAAATTCAGTGACTTTTCAAGACCTTGAGGTAAAATAAAATAATCTTTTTAAAAGGGAAAGGAGATGTGGCTCAGTGCAAAGGCCCTGGATTCAATCCCCACTACTACTACTACTACTACTACTACTACTACTACTACTACTACTAGTACTACTACCACTACTAATGATAATAACAGAAAAATGTAGGCACTGGAAGTGTACATCCATGGCATTTCATCCTCTTCAAAAATTAATCCATTCATAGTCGTAAATATAAAAATGAGCTTGAAAGTAGTTTCTTTGAGTTAAAAATAAATATGGCAAATTTGAACAATGAAGTGGGGGGAAACACTTATTTTTGTTCCATGCCAACCAATGAAGTATTGTACTACTGTGGATAGAATTAATTTCTCTCCCTTCCCCTGCCTACCTTTTGGAAGATCTGCTGATGATTAGCAATATGACAATAAAACAGGGGAAACAAGTGAAAAGAGGGGAAGAGACAAAAGGATAAGTGGGGAAAGAAACAAGAAAGAGAAAGAGAAAAAAAATTAAGGGCCCTCCCAGGATCCATAATACAAAAAAAAAAAAAAAAGTTATTTTAAAAACTGTATCTATTAGTAAGAAGTGTTTTTGGTAGTAAAATTCCTTTAGTTTCTATTTTTTTGTTCTATATTTTAGTATGATAGTGTCCTTTTTTATAGTACACCTCTATTACACAACTTTTTATTTAAAACTGCTGAACCAACAAGAAAAAATACCTTACCTACCTCCCACACTTACAGGCAACTGAAATAATCAGAGAAGAGCAAAACTTTCTTAATATCAATATTCAGAAAGCTTGACTTCTTTTAAAGAAAATGTTTAGATTACAGAGAGAAAACACATACACCTTCTTAAACTATGACATAGTTTGGCACTACTTTATAAGATATGATCACGAAAACACATTAAAATTAATATGTTTTAAACTATTAGTGCATTTACACGGCTTGTAACAAACAAAGCATGCAACAAAAATGAAACTTGCTCAGAATTTCTAGGAAGGCATTTTGGAGCACCCACAAGATGCCAGAAAGTAGAAGAGACAGGAAGAAAGTACCTGTGTACCTCCGAGAGAGAAGAGTCACTTTCATCAGACCTACAGTGAAAGAGTTAGAATTATGAGGAGAAAGAATACAGATGTCAACAGGTGTAGACACCGACACTGGACTGAAAACCAATGGCATGAATAACAGAAACACGGCACACATTTCCTTTATGGCGCCCTGCTTTTCTATTGGCACTGAGTATCAGCAAGTTTAGAATACAGCTAAGTCGGGAAAGAAATTTGACTCGTGTATTCTACCAGCACTTGGGGGAAAAGCTTTCTATCTATTGCTGACCCATGGAATTTATTGTACCCTCACTTCTAAAATTTAGGTCCTGGAGAGAAATAGTATCAAGCACAAAATATACGTCACTTCAAAGTTTCTTCTACTCATTTTACTAGGACTTAGGAAAAAATTCCCATCTCCATAACTCTTAAGGAATTTAATTCACTTTGGTAATTATTATAGTAGGTTTAGACTCTACTGCTGAAGTTTCATAAAGGCATCATATGTTTGCATGGAAAGTGAATCCTTCAAAACTTTAAAAACCCTTGCTTTCAACTCTAAGGAGCCCCTCAGTAGGCTTTTTAAATTAGGGGTTTTAAAATTAGGCAAGAAATTTCTATTATAGCCCTGCTCTCAAGCTACAAGATTGGCAGTGAGTTTGATTATTATGAAGATCTATGTAGTGTATAAGAGGCTTGGGGAGAAGACGGTCAGAGTGAATGCTGGCCTAGAATGTGACCAGCACTGGAGTGGAACAGGGAGACCCAAAAAGGAGCTCCCAAAACATGACACAAAAGACAGGGGAATTTTTGAAAGTATTAAGTCAAATATTCTAAGTTTTAGCTTACAGAGAGGACAACTGAGGCAAGTTATTGGTGGTTCAAAAATATTCCAATAAAAATATGAAACTATGATGAATTTGTCAAGGTTATCAAATGACTGACAAAATTTTATAATTACCGTTTATACATAGTAGGTGAAATTTTACAATTCCTGATATAACTAGTGAAAATGGATTTCTCAAAAATACTCTGAATGTTCCACTTTTGTCAATTAATGAGAGAAATGATTTGGCAATATCAAAAAGTATTATATATAACAATATACAAAAATATTTACCTCTCTAGATCAATTTGTAGGCTATGCCATCTACTGATTAAATTATAGCAACATCTAATAAAGAATACATCAATGAACTGATCCACTAAAATTACTTCAAAATGTTAGTGTGTTTAAGTTTATACAGCCATTTAGCACAGTCTAAACATGCCAGAGAGATCTTACATGGCATCTTATAAATTCTGGGGCCTTTGACATATACAGGGAGAAAATAGCACAGAAAACAAAGAGGGCTGGGCAGGTAGCTCAGTGGGAGGCGCTTGACTAGCATGCAGGAGGCCCTGGGCTCAATCCCCAGTACTGCAAACAAACAAAACAAAAAGAAAGAAAGAAAAAAGACTCAATCAGGGTGGGAAGGATGGGTATCAAGCATGTACAGCCACATAACATTATTCAAAATCCAGCCAGGCAAATTAGAGTTAATAAATACCTTGTGGCAATACTGTTAGTGTTAAATTCTTGCAAGAGAGATTCTGGCTCAATGTGGTGGTACTTTTAACACCTAACTTAATGAAAATTACATTTTCCATATCTCTCCAACCTCTCCTCCCCCACATCCTCCTCCTAGTCCCAGCTCCTCCATCTGTAAACATGTTTTTTCTAAGAACATAATTACTACTATTTTATGGTATATTTTTCTAGAAAAAATCAAATAACACACTACACATGTAACAGTGGTCTTTGTAAGTTGTTAAATCTACCAAAGGTAAAAAATTTGCCTCTTTTCAACTCAGGCTATCAAGAATAGAAGCTTTTGTAGGTTCATAAAAACTGAAGACTCCCCCAAAATTTAAACATCAAGTGGTCTCAAAGGTTTTCCAATTCTAATTTACTTGAAAAGAAAAGGCAAGACAAGTGGTGAAAGTATAGCAGTGCAAATCTACAACAGGGAATAATGTTCAGCAGGAAAATAATTTTCTCTAATTTTGGCTGTATGGTTCCTTTCCATTGAAAAATACATGAAATATGGCCTGAGTGCACAAGTCAGACTCCATCTCCCACACTGAGATGGCTCAATGTTTCAACAGACTACACTGAAAGGTTTGGAATGTTCTATAAATAGTTGGGACTCTTTTCCACAACGACTTACTTATCCTGCTGAACTGATGTGTTTCCCTGAGAAACAGTAAGACGATTAAAGACATTCAGTTCATTACGGGGCCGGCTTGGTGGGGAAGAAGGAGGTGAGAGACTAGCCTCTGAGGTTCCAGAATCTGAGCTACAAGAAAAAAGAACATTAAACAGGCAGCTTTAGTTGGTTACCCTTTGTTAGGAAGGTTATAGGAAACATGCTTTTTTTTTTTTTTTTTTTTAAAAAGCTTCTCATTAGAGAATTCCTTCTTTTCTTCCTATCTTCCTTTTTTATAAGACAAAATGCTCTCAGAACAACTTCATTTAAAGTTTCCCACTGGAGTTTGTTACATTGGCCACAAGATGGCGCAAAAGAAAGATTCTGCCTGATGAAATCAGAAGGCCAATAAAGCAAGCCAAATTTAAAATTACACAATTTTAGAGTTGAGACCAAATTGCTGAGTTTACAGATAAGAAAACAAACTCCGAGAATTTGAGAGCAACTTGCATCTTCACTTTATCAAAATTATTTGCTACATTCTCCAATTTTCCAATTATTCTTGAGACATTTGATTCAATAGAAACAGGCAAATCACATCTTTAAAAACAGAGAAAGCAAGGACGGCTAGAAGGATCATTTCTATGACATTCAAGTCAGCTAAATCAGTGGTCCAAATAGAGAGTATGTTTCTTGGCGCAGGGCATGAGGATGGCACAAGATCGTCCACTTAGGTACAGAAAATATATGAACGCTTCTTATATTTATTTTTGTTAAAGAAAGAAATGTGCCTTACTAATATTTCCATGTAGACTAAAATAGACACTGTATCTCACAGACTATCCCATGCAGCATGTTAGGTAATCCATAGAGAGGCGAGTTAACAATGACTCTCATCCAATTCTGCATGCTGCTTTATAAATGCCGATAACCACACTAACCCCCACAAAACAAAAGAACTGAGGATAAATCAACAATCTGAACTTGACAGAACAGAAAGACAATGACAGAACACACCCCATGATTAAGACTAGATTTTTGGTCCAGTGTTCTAAAGAGGTAAAGTCAATGTCATATGACAGTCAAAATTAATTTCAGATTTCCTAGAAAACAATTTGAAATACAAATTTGCTAAGCCTCAGCCAAGTGCATATTAACTCTCTCAGTGATGTACAAAAATAACTGAAAAATAAGTTAGGGGACAAGAACAGAACAAGTACTGAAATTCATTAGCAGGTATATGCGTAACCAGAAAGTCAGACGGCCACTGGGCCAAGCTGACAGCTGACTTGATTGTCATGACTAGTCACATCAGCCACGAACAGAGCAGGCTCCATCTGCAAAATAAACTCATTGCTGTCCTTGAGCTGGCGCAGCAGACACTTCCGACAGCGCGGCAGTCAAAGGCACTAGTTACTTACTGCTTCTGCTCCTTGGCCTTTGGTTTCTCTGCTTTCTCATAGGCCTTTCTCCTAGTTACAGGGGAAGGTTCTGGTAATTTTTTTTCTGGGACAGATGACTGTCTGGAACTAAAAGAGGAAAAGATGCATGAGTTACCTTGTTAAATTAAAACGTACATATAACTTTGGTAGTCAATCCAGAATTTTAATAGATTAATAACTGTAGTGAGAAAGAATATTACTTGAGAATAAAAAGTAAAGCCAGGATAGGAAAATATTATGTGAGTTATCTTTAGTTGATATAAACTTGATAACTATACTCAATTTAAATTTTTTAATAGATTAGTAACTGTAACTTGAGAAAGATTATTACTGGGGAGCAAAAAATAAAACTAGCATAGGAAAACAACATGAGTTATTTTATTTGATATAAACTCGATAGCTATAAGTTTTTAAATTGACAATCTTATTAAATATGTGCAGATCTATTATCTCTGTAAACATCAAAAGTATACTGGAAAATAACTATAATAAATACTTTATTTGAAGTATAAATGTTAAAGTTTCATTGAAAATTGCTTCAATTGAAGATAATTTACCTTTATAAAAGTTTACAAAAACAAAAATATTAAGCTATCCAAACACAAGAAACAATGAGATTTAGTAATACTTAAACATAGTCACAAAATAGTAATACAGCTAATCACACACAAGAATGACAAAATTATTTTACTGAACTGGTATTTAGGTAGTGATCAGTAGATATGCATATTTTAGTAATAAAACTATTCTTGTTTTTATAAGTTTAAAACATTGAATGGCTTCTATATAACTAAAAATTCAAGGGTATTTTTTATATGATAGTAATGAGTTTTAACTGCAAAAAAAATGTATCTTTACCATTCTTGGCTAGCTACAGTAATAAAGAAAAAAACACTAAGGAATTAGAAACCAAAATCCTGAAATGGCTTTCTGTGATGGCTACTTAAGAGTGAAAAATCAACCAGGCACGTGGCACATGCCTTTAATACCAACAATCTGAGCGGCTGAGACAGGAGGGGTGAGAGTTTCTGGCCCAGTCTGGGCGACTTAGTGACTTAGCAAGACCCAGTCTCAAAATAAAGAATAAAAAAGGGCGGGGAATGTAGCTCAGTGTGAGGGCCCTTGGTTTAATCCCCAATGCAACAACAACAAAAAAAAGAAAGAACTAAATATAGTTAAACTTAAAAAAAAAGTAAGAACTAAATATAGTTAAACTTAATGTGCCTGATTTCTTTAATCAGAGAAAGTCACATTTTAGAAATCCTGCAGCATGTAAATCACAAGAGTTACCAAAATAAATTATTTTACACCATGAAAGAAATGCTGCGCAGTAATGGCTTATGAGAATTACGGCATTAAGCATATGGAACCAACTTTAAAATTGTAAAGAATTACACACTTCTGAATTTACGAAAAGATATTTTCTACAATTTGTCATAAAGGATATATATTTTTAAATGAAAAAAGAAAAAAAAATGTATTACCTGAATCTGGATTCCAGGCCACAGATTTAATCTTGAAGTTCCAAAGTCTCTACTCATTTGACTGACTAAATGCTGAGCACATGCAAGTTCCTAAAATCTATCCTCAGTTCAATATCACTATTGTTACCAAAAACATTTCCTCTACTCTCACCTTATCCCAAGAGCAATGAAGCCACAGCTATGGTGGTTAGCAATATCCAATAGTTAATCACATAAGCCACATCAAGCACATGCAAGAACATTCTGCCATCATTAAAATTAATTTTGAAAACTAAAGTGGCAGGTGGGATTACTGAATGGAAGATAATGGAAATGTCTTCATACAGTGAAGAGTATTGGGAGAAACAGATACTCAAGGCTGTAAACGTTATTGTTTTTGTACTATTTGCAGAGTCCTACACAGTATGTGCCACTTTTTGGGGAAAGAGTTGTCAATCAGAGATGTGTGCATTCCAATAAACCACCTGCTGTACTGTAGGGAAGGTTAGTTTGGAAAAAGTCATTAAAATTTTTTACAAGTGAATGATCTAATTTCAATAAAACTTTAACCAAAACATAATGTGGCCAACATATTTTAACATAATAAATAGTAACCAAAACATACACACGTATAAGGTATACGTATACTAGCCTGTATAGGGAAATCTTTCTTTGTTCTCAAAATAATTAAGAAGAAAATTTTAAGCAAGATTTGTTTTGGATAGATTTGTTTTGGATAAATTTTAAGCAAGATTTTGTAAAGTGTTTCTTTTTCTTTGAAAGGGTCAGCAAAGATAGAACTAGGACATGAGTAATGTAGATCAAATCTGAGTCTTTAAAGCTTCTATTCATATAAAGTGTAACTTTAACCTGTTTCAGGAGTCTGTAAACAAGTTTTGTCTCTAATTCATATCTCAGCCTGTGTGAAAACTACAATTCTTAAGAATGATCCCCAAACCTAGTGACAAAACAAAGCAATGTGACAATATCTCATCTTAAATTATTTCGACAGTCAAAAAAAAAAAAAGTAGCTGAGATAATACCTAACAGATACTATTTTGGAAATGAGAGTTCTTTGTTACATAAATTTTTAAAAATAGAAATAAGAAATTAGCAACATGCATATTCTTTAAAAGCCAAAAGAAAGAAAGTTAGTGTAGCTGGGCCAGACTTACATGCTGCCCATCTTAGAAGGCAAGCCAGATGGGGGAGGGAGCTCTCTTTCCCTAGCAGCAACGCCACTGGTCTCTGCATTCGCTCCAATGTCTTGCCCTTCTGCAGCAGGTGCGAGAGGGCCAGGCACAGAGGCATCTCCTGTGCTACCGTCTGACGCTAGTTCACTGCTATCTGCATACAGCAACTCCATCTGAGTGGTGGTTCTCCTTCGGGCCTAGTCAGAGAATGGAAGGAAAAGCAATCAGGAGCAAACTTCAGCATAGAACTTGATGAGGGAACAGAGATTTATATTAGTTTGAAATGGGTTAAAAACATTCAGCGTGTCTTTCTCTAGCAGGTACGCCAAACAGAGCGTGTGAGATAGTGACAAGCCAGAGATATAGCCAGATAGGACCTTTGGCAGCCACAGTAATCACAAATGTGCACTGCACCTATGTGTCAGCCACAGTTCTAAACATTTTATTATGGTAGCATGTAGACAGGTGATACCATTATCTTAGTTCACAAATGAGGAAACTAAAGCAGGAGGATGCTACATTGTTTGCCCAACTTTGCCCAGCTTCATAAAGAGAGTAAATAGCAAAGCTAGAATAAAAAGCAGACAATTGAGATAGGTGCGGTGGCTCACTTCTGTAATCCCAGCACTCAGGAGACTGAGGTAAGAGGATTGGAGAATCGCCAGCTGTTTAAGGCCTGCCTGGGCTACATAGTGAGTTCAAGGCCAGCCTGAACTACATACTAAGACTCTGTCTCAAAAACAAACAAAAAAAAGCCTGACAATTTACCTCCACTGTCTTTGTACAATCACACCACAAGTGGCTACCTCCTCCAATATACACTTAAAAAGACAGACAGAGAGAGAAGAAAAAAAGAGAGAGGGAGGCAGGAAGGAAAGGAGGAGGGAGTGAAGGAAGTCAAACGATAATTATAGGAATGCTCGACTAAATTCTGATTTTTCTCATATTTAAATGGTTTTTAATGTAAATTTTAAATTTTTACTTTCAATTTGTATGACCCTTCTTTCTTAGGTTTAATCTGCCCACTGGATAATTCAACACCAGCCTGCACCAGCTTCTGCAGTACAGCGAGGCTGGTAGAGTTATTTTCTTAGAATCTGAACTCACTCTCGGCATTCCTTTGCTTACACTTGAAAACCAAGTGAACACACTGTCACCGTTCAGAGTTAATTGCTGGCATCTCTTAGGAATCGACAGATGATCAAAGTGTTTACCAGATCAAAGCCTCCAGTTGTTTTATTCGAACTTATGTCTCCTGTACATAACACAATCCTGGTACAGATCTATTTAAAATATTTGACCAATTTTGTTTTTTCAATGAGTAAAAAAGAAATTATGTGAGATCTTTTCAGCATGTGTGCAGTTCAAAAGCAGCAGCAGGTAGCATTTCAGAATACTTTTGTAAAGAAAGTGCCCTGCAGCACTTTCAACTCTCACTTTCAACTCTCCCCACAGCAAAGGCCCTAGGACACAGAGGAATTTTTTCTTGGGAATCCCCAACTACAGGGGATTCTGTTAGGAAATGACCTTCTGTTCACCACTTTGAATGTCTCTCTGACATCTCACACAGGCACAACTAACCAGGCTTTGGCAGGGCCTGAAAAAATAAAAATTACCTTAGGAGATTCCCTTCTCTGCTTAGGACTGGATTCAAACCATACTTCGATGTTTTCACTGAGGTTTAGTAACCTGCTCGGTCATTTAGAACAGAGAAACGCAAAATACATGTTGCCAAGCCAGTAGCTCAAAGACAATACAAAGAGTCTGGAGATGGCTTTTGATTAGCTCTCCCAGTGTTTTCAACATAAGGAAACGCTGCGTAAGAATCCGTATTTAAGATTTCTCTTGAAAAAACAAAGGATCTGCTTAGCCTTAGCCTCCCATTCCCATACGGCAAAACTGAGCAAGACTTCGTGGGGGCCATTCGGTTCCTGCAGCAGCGTGTACTCTTCAGGGAAGGGTATGATCGCTTCCCCACCTCCTACTCCTTACTGCACACCCCGGCCAGGCAAGTCACTCTCGTGCCTCACCTGACTCACCACACAGGGCTTCAACCGACCCTGTAGATTCTTCCAAATCATTCAAGAATATTTAGGAAAAACCGTGAGAATTCTCAGTTACAGAACATCTTGGATTCATTAGTTAATTCACTTAGCATCAAAAGCACCCTTACTCAGTCTGAAGTGTTCTGTATGTGTCTTACACATTTAGCAGCAGGCATCTTTTTTGCTATTTTTAAAACACTAAAAACATATACTAGAGGCTCATAACTCTTAGCATATTACGGCTCAGCTTATTATTCAAACAACCTCAGAACACTAGTTAAACAAAATAAATAAGGAATACTTGAAGAACAGAAAAAGAATGCTAAAATTTCAAGTCTGTTGCAAATTTAATGATTTCTATGGTACGCCACAACAGGGTCTGGTAGTAACCTAAGAAGTGGCTTTTGTAGTTACATTTTATCCAGTGAAAAAAGTGCAAGAATACAGTAAATTCCAAGTTCCAACAAGATTCTTAAAAAAAAGATTTTTTTCAATTATTGAAGAGGTATGGGACAAAAGTTAATATTTTTTTTTTTTTACAAATGAAAGACTTTTGCAAGAATTATGCCTACTTGCTAATGCATTAAGAGCCAAATCTGAGGCCTGTGGGTTTCACAGTAATAACAAAACCCCTACAAAAAATGTTTGCCCAGTATTTTCACTCCTCCTTACCTTGCTTTTAGGTTTCACTTCACCACAAAGCTTCATAAGGTCTGAAGACAGCGTGCTGTACACAAATGAAAAATTAAATGACAAGTTATCACTGAGAACTGCATGCTTACCACTCCATGAAAAAAAAAATGTATATGTACATGGGAAACGCAGGAAGGCAATATCTAAAATCAAAATGAAGGGCTGGAGATTTAGCTCAGTGGTTAGAGGGCTTGCCTCGCAAGCACAAGGCCCTGAGTTCGATCCCCGGCACCACAAAAAAAAAAAAAAATGAATTAAGAAAAACATTCATTCTTCCTTAAACACTCTAGTATTTTTATTTTAAAGTGTGTAACGGTTAAACATGACTTACTTTGGCTCCCATATCACTATTTCTAGTGTTATCCATTAGCCATAAAATTTTAAATTTTTCTATTTTAGAGCAGTTGATATAAGATAAAAGTACGAAAAACGTTATAGGAACAAGTCAAATCTATTCAATCTCTAAAGGCTCACTTACCTTCCTTCAGATCCTGGGCTGTTTAAAGGTGCGTCCTCATCAGTACTATCCTCTACATTTTCTATAGAAAAAAAGAAGTCCAAAATGTGTTATCTATATGTCACAACTTGAATGGTGCCCACAATCCCTATGCTACGTAAACATCGGCTCAATAGTTCAGTATGGGCACTTTGGTCTTAGTAGCTGTATGTAAATAGAATTGTGGAAAAATATTTCTAAGAAATTCCTTGATTATATGTTCTGGGGGAAATGTGTTTAAAACAGGAAAACCATGAATTTAAATGATGATATATGGAAAGAATATTTATAAGATGGGTATGAAATCATGTATTTATCTGACTACATATAATTACATAAATATATTTTTTTCAGGGTCATGTATTTATTCTGCACTATCCAAACACAAAAAAATCTGATGATTAAAAACACAAGGTTAAAATAATTGCTACGTAAGTTTCCTTTAATGTCCTGAGCCAATCATTAACACTACATAATTGTAAACATAGCTGCTATACTTTATCCATTATGCCTACTTATATATTTCTTTTTAATTTTTTAAAAAAAATTTAGCCTTCAAGTAGAAGAGTTTATGAAAATATTCAGAAGTTACACATTAGCATGCAGCTCATTCACATGTACACAGGGGACAAAAACAACAGGTTTGCGTGCACAGTTTTATAAACTAACAAACCACCACTATTTCAGAACATCTATAGCAGACTAGAAAAAAAGGGGAGAATCAAACATATAAAACAAGTAGGAAAATCAGTAAATAAAACAGCCACAGAAAATAAACTATTTAAAATGTCAGCGAGCTCCTAACAGAACTTTTAAAACATACACATTTTATTATAAAATCATTCCACAAATCTGACAATATTATGAGAAACGTACACATTAAACTAAAAATATATGAGATTCACTCCTTCTCTAGTCTTCTACAAAGTACGGTAATTTCTCTTTCCATAATTTTTGGCTCTCCGCCGCTGTTCCCAATCTGGGGCCCACACACAAAGGGAATTTACTTTCTGAAGTGAAGGGTGTAACTCAGTCCATCATTCATAGGAAGCTGAAGGAGTTGCTTTAACAGCAGGATAATTGAGAGCTAAGGTGACTGAATTAGTTGACAATACAAAAAATAAGGTTATAAAGAAATGACAAACCTAGCCTCTGTTTTCCTCTATGAAAAAAGCAAGCTGAGATTTGCCAGCATTTTTCTTGCAGGGAGTGATAAAACCAAGTAGAATTCTAGGCATTACTGGAGCACTTTGCAAAAATCACTGGACTCCCGCTTGGGTTAAGTGTGCCTTATTTGGAGATAATTATGTCTTCATATAACTAACCTGGCAAGAGCAAAGAGGACCCATCCAGACAGTCACCAGCTCAGACACATCCACAGGACTGAGGGCGGTCTGAAGTACCGGGATTATCTTGGCAGAGGACACAACATCACCTCACTGTCATACTCCCGAGTCTGAGAAATTAACTCTAGCCCAAGGCCAACAGCTTTTCCCATTACAAGCAGGTTTTAACTAAAGAAAGAGATAAAACTCCCACACATCCTAATATTTACCTATATCAGGGTAAAGCTTCAGAGTTTAACTTCATTGGAAGTTAACCAAATAGTTGGGGTGTTTTCCAGGGTCTCCTTATAAAGTATTTGAAAACTTATTTATGTATTTATGCTAAAAGGTAGAGAAAAGACTTAATATAGCAACCCCGAGACTGCTGTCTTTAGAAACGCTTGCAAAACTATACTTTGGCTGGCATATGAAAACTCAGCTTCTGGAGCGTCCCCAGTCAATGCTTAACTAGCAAAAGTTGCTCACCACCTAGACTGTGCTAACAATAGCTTATGCTAACGCTTGTTTAGCATTCTGGTAGGTACTCAACAAAGGGTACCTACGTGACCATCTCCAGTAAAAGCCTGGGATGCTGAATGCCTAACGCATTTCCCTGGCACAAAAATCATACATATATAGCTGCATTGTTCTTCATGAGGAACGACTCAAATCTGTGTGATCTCTCACGGGTGAAAAAGACCTAAGAAAGCCTAAGTCTCCATCTCTGTGTCCTTACCACATTTGTCTCATAAATCTTAGCCATAAACATAACTATATGCTGAGTCTCGTGAGTCTTCTATTGAATCTCTAGAGACAGGGGTGACTTTGGGGACCCCGATACAAGTAGGAGAAAAAAGAAGGAGAAAATAAACATGCTCTTCAAACGAGTTTAGTAGCATGGAGTGCTGGCCCTGGCTCAGGCACCAGCCTTAAGTTCCATCACGACCCATCCTGTACTTGTCACTCCAGAGCAGTAATCTCTGTGTGGGCATCATGCTCATATCAGAGTTACGTCTCCAGGCCTTAGCTGTGACGCCCTCTTCCCGGATCAGCCCTTCCCCAGCCCCCTTCAGTACTGTCTTTTACTCAAATGTCCCCTCCTCCAGAGAGCCTTCATCAGTATCTCCATTCTTTTCAAGTGGTTCCCCTCTGTGCCATTACTCTTCCTGTATCTCAATCACTCCCTCTCCATAATGTTACAGTCTGCTCACTACCTGTCACACTCAGCATCAGGTACCTAGAGACAAGGTTAGCATCTCACTCATCTCTGAGTCCAACATCTAGCCTAGTATTTGCAATAAATTGGAGAGCTAAGTGCAGGTTTTCAAAGCGAGATATCTACAACTATATAGCTTCTGTGAGCTTAGCCTCCATTTCCTTTCTCCTTCCATGTTCTCCTTCTAGCTCCTCTGGTCTAGATGATGGCCCCCAAACAAGGGGAAAAATTCGGCCATAAGTCACAGGTTACATCACCGGAATGGGTTTATAGTCCCCTTCTACTCTTCTTCAAACTGTAGATTAAAATTTGTTTGGAAGTTGTAAAAAGCAACACTGCTCATCGAATTGCAGCTTGGTGTTTCTCTACATAAAATGACAGCAAAGAATTTTTCTTCCAAGCTAAAAGATATTACATATTTCTATAAATTGAGCCACTAAGAAGAACAAAGAGAAGGAGGAGGAGAACCAGCACAAGGAGGAGAGGGAGGAGGAGGAGAAAGGGAAAGAAAAGCAAATAGAGAAAAATAACAAGGAAGAGAAAGAAGTGAAGGAGAAGAGAGAAAAAGAGCAGGAAAGAAGGGTGGGAGAGGGGAAGGAACAGGGGAGGAAGGAGAAGAAAATTTCCTTGGTAACATACAGGGTACCAAAAATGCTGTTTATAATGCCAGGTACCTGAATAGTCTAACACGGTTCCTCGTAATCACTCCTAAATGGTCTTGTGCTTCTTACCATAGTTTGAACAGCTTAAAATAATAGATTTTGCATATGTCCATTACACTGTATCACACATACAATGTAGTTGATCTCAAGGAAATACTAATTTGCTACTAACATGTAGCATAAAATCAAACAAGTCTTGTGTTTTATTTCTGTGACATCTTATCATTTAAAATAAATGCAGACGGGGCTGGAGATTTAGCTCAATGGTAGAGTACTTGCCTAGCAAGAGCAAGGCCCTGAGTTCGATCCCCAGCACCAAAATAAATAAATAAATAAATAAATAAAAAATAAAAAGATAAAATAAATTCAGATTCATAGGCTATGCTTATTCTGGTCACTCTCAGAGGTGATTACACTTCACCTTTCGGTTACTTTCTTTCCTTTAAGGGTAAGCATTTAGAAAACTTAACAGCTGTATAATTTGGGGGAAAAGATATGGCCAGACTTTTAAATAATTTTAATTTTAAAAATCTTCTCTAAAATAATCATTCAGAGAATTATTAGCGGTAATAAAATTTCCCCAATACTCCCGGCCCCAATCGCCTATTATCACTAAGAGGAAGCAGAGACATTATAGTGTGTGGATATATAGTTCACGAGGACTGTGGAGAGTGAGAAGAAAATGTTAAAAAGAAACTCCTAAGGGCAGGGGATTTAGCACAGCGGTTAGAGTACTTGTCTAGCAAGGCAAGGCCCTGAGTTCAATCACTGGCACAAAAAAAAAAAAAAAAAAAAACACTAAACTCAGTGATTTTTTAAAGATCCTTCTAATTTGAAAATATTACACTTATGATTATAAACATGTTATCAACCTGTCCAAATAAAGTATTTAGATAGATTCATTAATTTATAATATTAAAAATATGTGCCTAATTTTATAAAAATAAAGAATAGGTGAGATCTAGCAAAGATATATATAAAAGAAAGTTATTTGTGAGGTTAAAACAACAGATGCAAGTTAATATATATACTTAAAAATTAAAAAGAAACATATAGTCTGTGTTTTCCCATAAGAAGAAAGAACTCAGAGGACTTACGCAACTGGAGCCCAAATACTAAAGGAGACAACTAACTAAAGCATACTTCTTTAAACACCTAACAATTTTAAAATCAGGAATGTTTAATACAGACAAAAGACTTAGTGTGTTTGTGATCATGGATACATTTCAAAAAAGATCATGCAAAAACCAGTTGGCTGCCAATAAGAATTTTCACTAGAAAATGTACCACAATTAGTGTACATGAACAATTAGTAATCCATGCAGCTGTAGGGTACACAGAAAGCTAAACATACTTACCTAATGGTACGCTATCTAGATCTGTATAAATAACAGCAAAAGGAAAAAAAAGCAATACTCCAATCAAAACAGATCCAATGTTAAGAACTCTCACATAAAACAAGATTATGTACCATTTCTAAGATACATAGAATAGATGCCATAGCAAACATATAAATTTATTTTAGGGCAGTTAGATAAGCAGAGTAAAGTGATGAAGCTTGGTTAATCTTTTAAATTATTTAAATCACCAATTCATAACCTTGATTGGTCTTCTTTGTCCATAAAAACCAATTGCTTCTTAAGGTAAAGAAAGCCTTTTTAAACTGCTAATCACTTCTTGGAACCATAATAATAACTTCTTCCAAAGTTTACATACACATGCAAATTAAAGAAAGAATAATTATGAAAAGCATAAGTATAGCATCTATTCAGTCAAGCCATAGAGGAGAGATACACTGCAGCATGTTCAAAGAGCAATGTTGCCATGCAACTTACTAACTACAATTTAATCCGAATTACCTTGTAAAGCATGGCCTAGTAAAGCATCCAGCTCGGGGTTTAGTTCTGCTTTCTCCTTCAGCATGTGGAATAAGAGCTGGTTCTGTGTAGCACTGGTTATTTCAGTTTGTTTGAGTCGACCTTCGAGCACTTTGATTTGTGCCTCTTTCTGGGCAGCCTGGAGACCCTGCAGTAACAACCACAACAACAAATTTCTTAGGTCCTAAAAACAGCATCTACTACATAAAGATCTGTACCATACAGCAAATCCATACGACACGTGGGCTCTGGCCTCAGACACACCTGGATGCATCTCAGTTTCTCCGGTACTGGCTTGAAACCTCGGACGAGTTTACCTGTCACATGCTATCCTCCTGATTCTGTTTCCTCACACAAAATGATATGAGCAACACCTACTTCCTGGCACATTGTGAAGACGAAGTGAGCAAACATAACATTAAGTGTCTAACACAGTCCTTCCTGGCAGAGAAAACAAGCGAGTCAGAAGTCATTATTACCTGATTGGTGACAAATTAGAGCATTCACATTTGAAAGAGGAAGGAGTACAACATTTTTTTCCCATCTGATTTTCTTTCCAGTTGCAAACAATCAGTATTAAGCCATTTATGACACCAACTTTGCTCACCTTGAGAACTTTTTTCTTCATTAAAGAAAAATTTGAATTATTCTTCAAGATTTTTTTTCTGTTCTAACACACAAGTACGAGCTGACAAAATTAATCTAAATGTTATTGACTTTAATTCTAGAGAAATATTTTTAAAAATACTTCCAATTAAGAATCTTCCTCCTTACTACAAAGAGGTTTACTGAAAAGAGAAGCGTAATGATGATGAATTAATCAAAACTGAGATTTTCAGGAACAGGGTAGTTAAAACTTACCTTATTGATGCCCATTGACAGGAAGTGATCTAACAGGTATCGGGCTTCTGTCAGCGTGCAGGCATTAATGACTGCGGTGACATCCAAGGTCTCACCTTCTTCCTGTACCAAACCATGTTTCATAATCATTACTGTGATCTGGATGGACTCAAGCTGAAGGTAAAAGCGTGGTGCACTGATCTGATAGTACTGGAATAGGCACTGAGTCTACCCAGCAAAGTATCACATTTGATCCCTACACCGAGAAAGATGTGGTCTACTCGAAAAAGGACACACTTGAGCAGTTGAGAATTCAAGGTAGGATGTGATCAGTGACACATGGGTTGTACACACAATAACCAAAATCACAAAACCAGCAGAGAAATCTTGAGAGCAGACAGAATGGTTAAACTGGAGAATCAGATTATACCAGTCAATAGAAAATTCCTTCAGATAAAAGTTCAATGTACTTTTGAAGATATATACAATAATACCAAATACCTTCCACGGAGCTGTTAATAAGCATCTTCTAAATTACAAACCTTTGCTTCTTCCATCTGCATGATGTTGGCCTGACAATCAGAAATGCTGTCATTGATGTAGTCTATGTTAGCAGTCAGCGACTCCATCTCCTCGTTGATGTTAACCACATTCTTATCCCCCTCTCCACTCTCCTTGATTATCTTCTCTCTTCTCTTTGAAAGCTTTTCTCGTCTTTTCGTGAGTTCTTCCCGTTGCTATTGAAAATACAGGTTGTATTTTAACAAGTGACGTTCACCTCCTCATACACAGTACAGTCAAAAATAAAACAACAATCTGCTAAGTATTAATTGTGCCCAAGGAACAAACTGGGCAAAAGCTAAACCAAATGTCCACCAAGTCTGCTCCGCACCTTGAGGAGTCTGTCCATGTCGGCCTCCATGTTGGAAATGGTCATTTTCTGCATGATGATGTCAGTGACCCTGCGCTCCAGGAGCTGCCACTTCATGCGGGCTGTCTTGGAGGTGAACACCCGGCCAGTCAGTACTTTCCTCTGATATTTTTTTCTATAATCATATAAGAACACATATATGTAACTGTGATGCACTTATTTGATTGTGCATTGCCCAATAATGACACATGCTTCATTTGTGCACAGCATTCAGCATTACTGCCCACGAAGACCACATCAGGAGAAAAGAAGAGTCGCGCAGACCTAGTTCCATTTGCCGTGGGCATCGGTAAGGCCTGGACCCTTGCCACGGGAACTCTCATCTTCTGCTGGGCACCTGCCCTTGATGCTTCTGCCTCCACAGCAGCTGCACTGGTACCCGCATCCTGACCGGGGGCCTCAGACGAGCTCGGCTTCCGAGGGACCTTCCCAGCCACTTTGTCAGACATGGGCCGCACTTGCCGACGAAGCGCTGTAACCTGAAACAGCACCAGGGGGTGTCTCATTCTCTCAGCCTACAGAAATGTATCACTGTTCTCAAAGTCAGACCAGTTCCTCCCGATGACCGACTTGCTTACATTACCTCTTCTGTTTTGCGCCGTAGAACCACTTCTTGGTTTCTTTTTTGGGCTTCCAGGAGTCTGAGTTGATGCTATAAGATAAATGAAAAAGTTGAAATAGTAAACTGAAAGATGCAGTACTTCCCATTCTCATGCTAACACACTTCCCCATCCTCCTGGAAGCCAGAAGAGTTCTCAGAAGAATCTGAATTAATAATCGTCCCTTTTATTATAGACACAGCTCTCTTATTTCAAGAAACATAAACACATACTGATTTACAGACATCCCTGGCTAAAACATGAAAAGTTCTTAGAAAAGCCTCTTTTGGAATAGTTTTGGTTACTATTCCCAAAACATCTGTAAAAAGCCCTAGTAAAAAAATTATCTTGAAAATCACCCTGAAATTACTATCTCAAACCAATTCTTTGAAATCCCCACAGAAAACCAGTCATTATCATTTCTATCATCATTTTAAAAATATACCTTAAGATTCGTAATACTAGTTTTTCATAAATTTTTATATTGAATTACTGTAATCCACATACTATAACAAACATTTTATAAAACTGATGCTTTTCTATGATCCTCAACCTGCACTTAAGTGAGAAATGTTTCCTCCTTTATTAAGCACCCTTGTTCAATGTACAGCATTCTTATATGAGACTTGAAGACTACTCACATCTCTTTTACGTTGATCCTTTTTCAACTGAGCAATCTCTCTGTTTCTTCTAGATTCTGTCAGTCTAGCTTTCTCTTGTTCTTCTTTCATTTGCTTCATTAGTCGAACCTAAAATTAAGTATGTACATTTACTGGCATTACTCTCTCATATCACTGGTTAAGTACACCACAGATACAGAAGTAGTTTCTTAGAATTCTGAATACTTAACAGAAAAGCAAGTGGAGTAACACTTAGTGACCCTTCTTTTTGCAAGTAATCTAAGGCATTTCTATCAAATCGCTTATACCTTTCATACTGAATGTTGAGTTGTTCTATAATTTGAATGGAATTCTGAGACTTATTAAAAATAGATGTGTGATCTTGGACAAGTTACTTAACCTGTCTGTGCTCTGATATATTCATCTATAAAGCGAATATAGTATTGCCACAACACTGGACTATTGTCAGAATTCAGTGTAACTAATGGTGATTATAAGAGGGCCTAACACATAGTAAGCACCTAGTAATTTGTAGCTAGAGTATTGTTGTTGTTAACGACTATACAACATAATATTTTCTAAATCATTTCCGTGTTAACTACTTTAAGGAGACTATGTTAATTTTCATGCCAGATCTTACAAATAATTTATCCCACAACAATAACAGGTACAAGATCAGGATTCATATATTCTTTCTTGTCAGAGGAAGAAAACTTGTACTTTTCAATATATGGGAAGGATAAACAACAAATTCAAGATAGTTGCTTCCTCTTAGGGAATGAGGATATGATCAGAATGACATACACAGGAGGCTTAGTCTGTTTATAATGTAATCTAGACAGTGGATAAAGTATTTAAGGTTTTTTTGCATATATGAAGTATTGTATGCTTTTGTTACCCTTGTAGAGGAATTTTTAGAGAAGAAAAACACATCGAAATCTGAGAATCCCTGTTGAACACATTATTTTCAGCTACTCTAAAGAAAGGCTTTGAAGACTAATGAGTATGCAAAAAAAAATTCTACTTACAGAAAGGAAGTGCATCATTTGCAAGACAGGGTTACTCTTTATTGAATATAGAAATAACTACGATAATTCTTTGTCCCAAATGACACAAGCATGCTCAACATCAAACCTTAATGAACATAATCAATACCTTTGTTTTTTTCATTTCCATCACGTCCTGCTGTAATTTCTTCAGTTGCTTTTCATACTGAGACTGGTTTTTAAGCAACCTTGCATGTTCTTTTTGAGCTGCCTGGAGTCTCTGTAATTCTTTGTTCATGGCTTGGAGTTTCTTCTCATATTCAGACTTAATTTTTTTTGCCTTTTCTTCTGAGTAAGATTCCACGGAGCCTAAACAACCAATAATATTTCTGTTTTTTTTCTTTTTGCTAACACACAAATTTTTATCTAACAGATTCACAACTTATGACTAGAAAATAGCTATCTCCTAAACACCCAAGCCCCTTAACTCCAGGATCTCTTTCAGTGATTTTCTCTTAATTATCTATTGAATCTGTTTAAAATTATTAAAGTTTTTTCAATTTAAAAATTACTCAAGCATAAATCAAGACATTAAAACAATTAAGACATGTTATACAAAACAAATAGCCTAGACACATCAATATGAAACAACAAAATAGATGTCAGTACGAAAAAACAAATAATTATATTTAACACGAGACAAACTAACGTGATATATAATTTTTAAGCAAAAAGCACCAACTTAGACTTCAAAAAAATTTTAATGTGGCTTTTCATTTATTCTTCTAAAGGAGAGAAGATAAAAACCCATCTTGATGATGTGGTTTGAACTTCACCTGCACTGAATTAAATGCTTACCTAAGTTTTGAAGCACCTGGTCTCTCTCCAGCTGAGTGTCCCGGATTTTATGCTGCAGCATCATCAGCTTTTCCTCATACTGCTTCTTCAGTGTCTGCAGTCTCTTCTGGCTGTTCTCTAGTTCATCAATCAGCTTCTGCTTAATTGCAATTTCACAGGTAATATTTGCTAAGTCTGCTTGGTAATTGGCTATTAACAAAAGAAGAAAATAAAAATACTGGGAATAAGCCAAAATATTATAATTCTAGTTTTCACAGAATGTAAAATCCATCACCCACATTTATGTATTCACTTGGCAACTTTTAGGGACATTTTCTAGATAAACCAAATTCTAAAGAGGTGAAAAAGATAGTGTTCACCTTGGTCAGGACAACAGACACTATTTGTACTAAGGAAGAATGGAAATAACACAATGACTGACCCAGGAAGGGCGGGAGCTCGTCTGCTTAGCACACAAGCATATGCCGGTCAGCAGCCACAGAGCTGCTTTCATTGAGAATGCAACGTAGAATGTTGAGTCTTCTACTGTGGTTCAGACAACTTCCCAAAGTGCATTTCTGCCCTCATACAAAAGAGTAAGTACCTTTTTCATCCAAATCAGAATCCGATTCATCAGAGCTTTCACCTCCTTCTATGTCATCTTCATCTTCCTCCTCGTCTTCCTCATCCTCATGATCACTCACTTCTTGACCCTCTTCCTGAAATGTGATTTGTGACCATTAAAAGTGTTTGGTAAAACAAACTGATGGCTTCACTAAAAGACTGAAGGACAACAGAGTACAGAAGCACAAACTTTTCACTTTTCATTAATTCAAAAATCATTCTGAGATTATAAGGTCGTTTTATAATAATTGTGTCTTCAAAGAGTACATCATTCCCCATAGTCTCCTGTCTCCACAGACACATAACGCTTTCAGAGTATGCCAGACTGAGAGCGGCCAGAATTTTATAGCTCGCACTTTGGAAGAACAAAGTCCTCAAGGAAACAGTACACACCGGAGGTACAATAAACATCTATTTTTTCTACATATAAGTTATTATGGTCATCTGCAACCAATAACCTGGGTCTAAAATTCCCAAATTCATTCTTCCACACTTACCACTTCTAACTCATTGTTTTCTCTTTCTAGAGCACCTTTTTCTTCTTTCTTCTCCTGGTCAGTGTCTGTGTATTCCTCTTTACTGACCAAACTAAAAAAGAGCATAAGGATATGTTGCTAAAGAACAGAGGAAAATTGTTAACTTTTTTCTCAATTTTTTAAAATCTACTAATTACTTGTCGAAACAAACTAAAAGAGCCGGACACTTGACTAAGCAAAGCTATCCTGTCTGATGCTTCAGAGAAATACAGAAATCACCCCTCAACCAGTCATATGATGATTTACATGGCTGGAGAAGGGCTCATTTTCTAGCAACATTGAGAGAGATTATACCCTGAAGCATAAGATCCGAGGAGACAGCTAAGAACTAGTCAGAAGACAGCCAGCCAACTACAGTGTAAGGCAATTTAAATTCAAAAGAAGTAAAAATGGACACTTTTGTTTTCTCATGTGAATACATCAAACTTTATGCATATATACACAAATCCATAAAAACCTCATGTTTAATACTATCCTATTGAGCCTAAGAATGAACTTAAAGACCAAATGAACTCTTTACATGGTGAGTCTGTCTACATGGTGAGTCTTTACATGGTGAGGCTGTGTCTGTCTGAGTCTGGAGCATTTTACTGCAGCGCCCCACAGCACAGCGCTGGCTGTCAGGACAAGACTGGAAATTGCAGCAGCGGCCCAAGACTCACCACACAAGTGGAACCTCCCCCTCAGTTATCTAGTGCTTGCAGCCAACTACAGACTGCTTGGTGTGAGATCACGGGCAGAGCTGAACTAATTCAGCCCTGCTGCGCCTGAGAAAAAAACTAGAGTGAGCCAAGTCTCTGCACACTCAAATGATTCTGATCTTTTTCGGGTTTAGCAACCGTGACCAACTATGCACAGAGCAACATGTCTGTTCATTAGATTCACACACTTCTGACTGTGAACTTTAAATGAATCTGTTTCTGAACTATTGTAACATTTTTAAATCATTAAGGATAACAAGAATACCTGAATAATGGAACATTATCCAAATAAAATTCCTATAGAAAGAGCTTTAAAACTATCAGCATGGATTCATAACAGCTATTATCTTTCAGATACTCTGCCATATCAAATAATTTCCTCAATATACAGATTTATTTTTAGTTTCTAGGCAAAAAATTCCATCTCATTTAGGCCCTATTATTATTACTTAATGCTGCTTAACTCTCAGATATTTGTGTACCTAGAACAAAATGAATATAAATGTTTCCCTTTACAAGTGCTTTCCAGAGTTTGTAATTTATGTTTCTTTATGCGGTTTTTTACTTGCTATCTATCTATCTCTCCCACTAGGATGAGAGCTTCATGACGGCAAAGACCATGTCTATGAGGCTCAGCACGATATCCCCAGTGTTCAAGGCCTGGCACAGAGTGAGTTTGCAGTCATATTCACTAAATAATCAGTCCCTGTAACTGCACAAACACCTCTGTTTGAGCATGTCTGTGTGTCTTGCAAATAGTTAAGCTGGAACAGAATGTAAGGTTTGAAAAATGTGTAGAAAACAGCACATCTCTGGAATGAGAAGAAAGTACCAGTAAGCGTACCAATAAAATAATCTTAAGTGGAGTCAAGTAAATTGCAATATGGTTTCATGAGTGTTATTAAATGGTTTTATTAGAGAAAAATGAACTTGAAGGGAACTCGGAATCATCCTGAACTTTCATAACAAATAAGAGACAATTTTACGTGATATATTGAACGTCTCTTTAAATTGACTGTAATATACTTGAGACTGCTGGTTTCCTGGATGCACTTCAAGCTACAAATCTAAAGTGAAATTCCCCCTTTATCCAATCATATTAAGAGCCCAGCAACACAAACTCAAATACTTGAGGCTTAGGTCCCAGGCCTAGGGCTAGGAAAGGAGGATGTGTCGGGAAAGCCTCCTGTGTTCCTTCCCTCATGCGCTGCTGCAGCTTTCAATGTTTGTGCCGGGCTCCTTCGCTGCTTGGAGTTCTATGCCAAATCCCCTTGCTCAGGTTTGTAGCCATACAACTACTTTATTCCAAACATTTGACTCGACACACCGTCCTGCTCCCCTCAAGTCACCAATATCCAGCATAATAAGTATTATTTCACTCACATACTAAATCGTGTATGTTCTTGCCATTTTAATGCAGAAAAACCAGCAATTATAACTTTATATTATTAATTTAGCTTTATCAATACTTTTAAGGCTTTAGCTTTTAAAATACGGTTGATGTTTATGATTATTATCCTCAAATATTCAAGTTTTCCTCATTAAAATGAAACAAATTGACACCCAAAATATCTAAGCAGCAACAGAAGATACTTAAATTTGCACTTGACATAGAATCAGAATCTTGGGAGCTGGAAGGAATATTTGCAATTAACCCCTTCATGTGACAAATGAAAAAGAAACTGTGGCCAAGGGAGGCTGACCCGCTCATGAGAACTAACATCAGGTGTCCTGGCCGCATGCTCTCTAGATTTTCCAGTGTTGCACTTGGTTCATCTCAGACCCGAGCGTGGTACACATGCAGGACAACCGGCTCTGCCTCAGTCCTTCTGAGTCGGAATCCTCATTTTTATCAAAATCCCCCGTAGGGATGTATCTATATACTTACGGCGGAGAAGCATGGTCCTGAACACCCAACCACTATCCATCCAGTATCACATAAAAGCTGAAAACAAATTCTACTATGTATGTTCATTTAAAGGATTTGAATATTTTGAGGTGGTAAAGTCTTCCACAGATAACTTTAATAATACATCTTACTTTGATCTTTCAAAATAGAAGTTTCAAAGTTGTAATGCTTTAATTCTAATGACAGATATATTGCCCTAAATATCTAATGACCAGGTGAGTTCTAATGTTACCTACAATCTGAATTATATAATGATGTAATAATGATGTAATATTTTAAGGAACTTACAGAGTTGTAGAAGATACATTTAGGAACTTTAGAATACTATACAATGTGTTGAATACAATTATGGAATGTATATTATAAAATATTTTAAAGAAAATAAAATGTTTAAGCTTTAAGACATTTAACGTGAGATATTCATTTAATTGGATAGCAAAAACTTTTAAATTCTTACTTTAAGAAATGAATTTTCTAAAGTGGTAGCTCAAAAGTAATTATTATTTTGAAAGTAGTTTATTTTTTAATGTAGCTATATAATCTGGTGACACTTTAAAATTCTATGTAGAAAAATTTTAATAAGTAAAATATTACTTGATCTTTAAGTAATCGTAATTCTAAATCAGTAAAATGCATATTTTCATTATATAGACTGCAGAAATATGCTTCTAAATTTGCTAAAGTTCCAAATAGAAAAAGGGAGACTACCCTGATTTTGATGTTCACTTCAAATAACATTTTAAAAGCAAAAATTGTTTTTCTGGTTCAATCTTAAGAATGCCTTGCAAATTCTCTGTATTAAGGCCACAGTTTCCTTTTGCTTTGTTGCCATTTTAATGTTTTCCAAAAAGAATTTCAACTAATAAAGAAGAAAGACCCAGCTACAAGTTAGCGTGCACTCTAACAAACTGTCAATTCCCACCCAGTCAATTCTCCCCGCTCTGCTCGCAAGTTTCTGAAAGATATAGAATTCTTGATTTTTTAAGATCAAATGATAGGAGTTCTGTTGGGTCATTTTTACTCTTAAAAAGTTAAATCATAAGTCATTATGATAGTCTAAAGCCACACGAAATTGCCAGAATTTTAATTCAAGTAAAATGTGATGGTTTTACTCTTAAATAGTACATGTAAAACAATTTTGGTGCCTTTGTTATTTTTTTCAAAAATCATCATCACTTCTAGCAGTATTCAGCTAATCTAGTCTGAAGCAATCTATAATTCTATAACACATTTACTTGTTAACAGCAACTAGGTAGTTAAATGACATTTTAATAAAAAAAACCTGGGAAATATTCCAACCTTCTTTCTTCTCGATTGCTTTCCTCAAGTTTCTGTAGCCTTCAAAATCACGAGGCACAGTATTGGAAGGCCAAGCCAATGAAGGACAAACCAGACAGTAAAAGCGAAAGTGATAAGAAGGTAAAAATGATACATGAGCCTGAAGACTTTAAATCTTAAAAGATATCATTAAAAGACAATACACAGTAAAAAGGCAATACATTTGGTATGAATCAAAAGTAAGTAGAAATTAAGTACCCTTTTATCTAAAAAGATGATACAGACTATAAATTGAAATTATTCAGCAGTAATAGGTACAGTCTCGCATAAGTTGCTAAGTAGTCAGAATGTTTGGGTGCTTTTTTTTAGTCTGAAATGGATCCATTTTTCTCGATTCCTCTCACAGAAAAAAAGCCCACTTTCAGGGATAGTCTCTTTCTTTTAAATCTTTACCAAAAATTTTTTTATGGCATGATTAAAAGAACCTCCCAAAGTAATGCCTTTATACCATAATACAAAAATACTAATACCACATGCCAAAATGCTACTTCTAAAACTTGGTTTTGTTTCAATGTACAAGTGAATATCATTAAATCTAAATTAAAAAATAAATCCTATATTAAAATGTTACGTGAAATGGTATTACAGGCAATGAATATGGTTGTTATGATATCAATGCAAAACTAATTTTTAATTGAAAATAAAATCTCATAATATTGGGATTAAAGATTTTACTGTAATAATTATTACAAACTAACTACCAAAGGGGCACATCTAAAGCAGAAGTGGAAAATGGGAAATGTAGTACTTTCCATTAGTAATATTATTTTTTAACCAAAAAGTGTAAGAAAAACTACATTTGTAGGTATAGGCTTTGAGACATAATTTAAAAAATACTCAATACAGAGTTGGGGATCTTTACTCAATGGAATGTACTGTATATCAATACTTGCCACATTAACAAAATAATAGATGTGCTAGGCTCTAATTAAGCATATAGCAATCTGGATATATAGCACACTTCTTCCAAAACAGTATTTGGAACTGTGATATCTTAAAATGAAAAGAATGAGACCGAGATAAAAAAATTATTCCATTACACCAATTCTTTTCATTTTAATTTTATGTACGCTTGCATGTGATTTTTATTTCTTAATCAAAGATTGTTTTGTACCATCAACTCACATACTGCTATTACAAGGTGAGACTAGCAATCTTTGGGAGAACAAAAAGTTTACAGAGTAATATTGATTAAGGATTAAATGGTTGAGAATAATGACTAGAAAAATGAAAGTAAAGCCATCGTAGGGAATCTGTGTGTTCCTAGAGTTTCAACCCAGTACCACTAAGTACAAATATAGTGCAGTCAGGAGAATGGGTATAGTTTTTTTATATCGCAAGTCATTTAAAGCTAGATATCCAAAAATACGAGACTAAATATATGAATGATAAATATTTTTCTTCCATATATGCAAAAATGTAAGAATATTTAAGTCTAATCTAGGCGTCTACTGATAAGGAGCAAAAGTAGCTCAAGGGCTATGTTCCCTGGTGGAGTCCAAATTTTTTATTTTTATTACAATTAGTTTTTGTTTACCTTACACAGAGAGCTATTAAAAAGTCTGGCACACACAGGCCAATAGTACATATACTTTAAATGCTTTCCCACTTTCCTCTTTAAAATCCATTGCAATCAATAGTTCAAAAAGCAAAGAGACTGGAAATAAACTAATAATCCAACAATACTTCTCCATATGTTAAAGGAATTCATTTTTTCTCTTTCATTTAGTTGCACTTCAATGGGGGGGGTGTCTTAGTAACAATTTTAACATCCGAGTAAATTAATAACAGGCAACAGAGTCTATTCAATTATTCAGAGACAAATAATCTGGTTAGTAGGACATCCATGAACCTCGACATACTCCTATTTTCTTATTATCTATACCTCTGGGTTACTTTACAGCCCAACAGAAAATAAACACAAAAAGGCTGAAGGGCAAACCTAGAGCCCCACACACTGACTGCTCTGATGAGACTGATGCAGAAGATGGTAAAACCGATGTAAAACAGTGTTTGTGCACCCTTCTTGAACACAAATGGCAGCTTCAGACATAAAAATGACCCTGTTGCCACTCTTTCTACAAAGTCCCACTTTGTCAGAGGCCCTGTAGCTACTAAAATAAAAAACCAGCAACACAAGACAAAGTAAATCAAAAGATACGGAACTTATAAAGAATTTGTGGTTCCTGTAAGAGCCAGGACAGTTCAGGAGAACCTAACCCAAAGACCAAGCCTCAGCTAGGTTTTAGGAAATCTCAAGGAAAGAAAGAAAGAAAAAAAAATTGCTTGACTTTAAAAAAAAATTAGATCACACTGCCTACAATTTCACTGTTTGGATTAATGTGTCCTCTTTCAAAATTACAAAGGCCCCTAGATAGGGAGCTCACTGGTTCTCGGTCATGTCCCCTGAGGAGCAGACTTCAGCAGGAGAGCTTCGCTCCCGAGTGTGATTCCAAGGAGACTCTGACACGGGGACTACTTCAGAGCAAGGCCTGCACAGGGACGGACGGGCCAGGCGCGGGGACACAGGGTCAGTGGGAATGAATGGCAGAGAAGAAATGCACCTATCTCCCCAGATACTGCCGTCGCCCCCACAATTCTTTCCTTTTCTTAACCTCTTCCCACTCCCTTCTGACTTGCTCTCACCACAGTGTAAAATAGGCAAAATCATTTTGTGTGTGTGAACTAGACATGTATTTATAAAACTTTCTAGAGAAAATTAATCCCAACTTCCAAACACTTAAATTTGCATTAAACTGTAAGTGTAGGCAGAATCCACATTTTACAATGCACTCTCTGGTAAATAAAATAGATAAGTTTGAGGCCCATAATGCAACTGAACTCAAACTGATAAATCTAGACACGAGTTAGTCCTCAGGGAGCCTCGTGGGAGACTAATCACCAGCTTAGCAAAGCTGCAGGCATGGTGGCGCTTCTGGAATTCTGGGTTTACTGCGTGCTCTTTGGCTAAAATGAGAGTTTATCTATACTTTTCAAACAGGGATTTATATCGCACACATCTAAAAGGTACTGAGGTCTAAGTATGATGAGCACCATGCTTTATCAGACTGGGTAAAATAGTACTGGTTTCCATTACTTAATGCAAAACATTTGTCTAATAGCATGGTAAGACAAATTTCATTAAACTCTATAAATATGTATATACAGTAACATGAATATTCATAAACTGGCTCTCAGGCCTTTTATAATTAAATAGTGTTTTATAGTACACAAGATAAACTTTCTAGGTTTACAAATCATATGGATGTCAGTTTTATAAAGACAGACTGGAGCATGCACGTGGAAATGCCTTATACAGAACTTTTTCTAACACCCTCTGTAGGAGTAGTTTGAGAAAATCCCAGGTCTTCACACTGAGTCATATCCCCAGCCCTCTTTTGTTTTTACTTTGAGACAGGATCTCACTCAGTTGCTAAGTTACCCAAGCAGGGCTCAAAGTTGGAAGTCTCCTGCCTCAGCCTCCCAGAGTACTAAAATTACAGGCAAGTACTACCCCGCCCAGCTAAGAAATGTTCATTTATTTTTCTCATCCTAAGCTTTCACTTCTTATCTGACTTTTTTTCTCACACACTTTATCTCCGATTATATCTGTGTTTATTAGGAAAAACTTACTTTCTTAATTAAATTTTTATATTTAAAATCCAGTTGTCTGATAAGATCTTATTTACATCTATCATCTTTCTCATAATAATTATTATATCTACGATACTGAATTATAATTTTTCGATTTGAAATAAATGCTACTTTACTTAAATTTTATCTTACAATAGACGAGAATCCCACAATAAAGAAATGAGGACAAATCTTAATAATAAAGTATGTTTCCATTAGTACTGTATATAAATCAAAAGTGCTTATTACCATCCTTTATTAAAAAAAATCAAAAACATTAATTTGGGGTACCCATCACCATTATAAAACTATCAAATATAGAATTTTATTGACATCCCTATTTATTTTTCACTATTCATACTGAATAAATGATTAAACCAGTATCACTGAATTTAACTTAAAAGAAAAGGGCAGAATCAGCTCATTAATTACCTTGACAAATGTACCCTTGCTTATACTTACTTATTACTCATGAACACAAACCACCTTGGCCTTTCATACCAAGTCATACCATTTGATATTCTGACCATCTACAGAATTGGATTTTGCAAGTAAAGAATAAGTCAAGGGACCGGGGATTTAGCTTGGTGGTCAGAGTGTCTGCCTCACAAGCACAAGGCCCTGAGTTCGATGCCCAGCACCAGAAGAAAAAAGTCATATGCAAGTCTTGTGCTCATTGAAGCAGCATTTTGGGTAATCCTGTGATCATTATCTCAGTTTTAATTGTCCTACGATGGGAGAACCAATCGTTATACTTTTCTTAATGCTGCCACAATTAGTCATCCATAGAAACCACCTATCAAGTCATTGTTATCTCAAGAACCCAGTGCCTCCTAACCATCATTGTGCAATTCATTTTTATCATTTTTTAACACAAAGATACAAAGCAAAGTTAATTTGAAGAATTTAAGCTCCCAATAACTTTGATCAGCTGACTGTTCAAAGAAAAAGATGTGCCTGGTTGCCTAAGAAAATGACTAAATAACCTGAGCAAAGCAGCAGGTATACTAAATGCCAACTGTAATTCTACAAGAGACTGAGCCCTAACAAACCACGCGATAGATAAGATGGCTTTGCCTCCTTTTTGAGTATCTAGCCAAAAATGTTCAATTTGACATGTTAAAAATATATTCTCAGGAAATAATTTGACTGCACTATAAATCAATGTGTAACTTGTAAAGAATTTATGAGTACTGAATTACAAGTGGTTAAATTTTCATTTTCTCCCTCTTCTTTGCACGCAGTTTATTTTGGAGGGTGATAACGATCATGCTGCCAGGAAGAGAAAGCCTGGAAGGGTGGTGAGAAGCTAAGGGATCCTCATGGGAAGATTCAGAAACCTAAAATAGCATGAATAACTTCCACATAATCAAATTAGACGCTCTGTAGAAAATACTTACAAGACCAAATGACATTAAATGACATTCTGATGGATTAGTTTAGCCTTTAGTTAAACTAATCGAGGCAGGAATTAGAATATTCATGAGACTGCTTAATTGCATTAGAGAGTGGAAAAAAAATGAAAACACTGAGCTGTAATGGTGCAAGAAGCTTGTACAAAAGCAGGATGAATGGGATGCAAAAGCAGCTTTTTAGAGAATAAAAATAACATCTAATAGCAACTTTACCTTGTCATAGTCTAAGTAAAAATTATTCTGTATTGTTACACCTAAATTCATTTTTCTTATATATTAGAAAAGATAATTCATTAAAATGTACAGTTATAATCATCAACTAATTTAAATCATTTATTTCATATGTTAATGTACTTATGAGACTATATACACTCAGTGGAATCACAAATTAAAATACCTGAAAAAATAAGGATTCCTATAACAGTGATTTTATACTACCTTTTCTTCTTCTTCTTTTCTTTCCTTTTCAGCTTCTCTAAATCTTTCTTAGCTAGATCTATAATTTCAATTGTTTCTTTGTCGGAAGAAAGTATAGTAGGAGAGAAAGCTGATGATCCGCTAAAATACGGTGATCTTGATGTGGCTCTTGTCAAGTTTTTTCGAAGGTTCTCATTCACTGCTTCACTTTCTAATAATTTTGCCCTAATGAATAAAAATACATGAAAGTAGTGAACAGTTTTTATTGTAGTACAATATACATAACATAAAATTGGTTACCATGATCACTTTTAAGTATATGGTTCTTCAAAACTAAGTATATCCATACTGTTTTGGAACCATTCTTACCCTTCATCTCCAGGACTTTTTCATCTTTCTGTATTGAAACTCTGTACCCATTGAACACTAATTCTCTCTTCCCCTCAACTCCAGTCCCTGGCAACCACCATTCTACTTTTTGTTGCTCTGGTACATGTTCGCAATACATAATGATTACATTTATTGTGGGGAGTACAGAAAATTTTAAATTGTTGTTTTGCATGGTAAAATCTCTTCTGAAATGCATTTCAACACTGCTTGAAAGTAGAGTTCTTCAAAGTAAATGTGCTCACAAACATAGATGTTTAGGACATTTTTTGAAATTCCAGACTGAATATACATCTGAAATCACGACATTGGCTGGTCAAAAGAATTCTGACTGTCAGGTGCCAGTGGTGGATTACTTGAACCATGGTCCGTGGGTACCAGTGGTCCTTACTTTGTAAACACATTACTTAAACTTAAAACATACAAACAGCATGGTCACGTCAGCTGCAATTGCTCTTTCAACCAAACAATAACAACATTTCTAAAACTTTGAAAAGCGTAGTTAGTCAAATTTGCCCCTGACTGGTTGACAGACACCAGGCTCCTAAATGTGGCGTGGGAAAAATGTTATCTCCAAGGAAACCTGAGTTTGATAATTGAAAAAATGCTTTTGTCCACTCAAGCAGTTCTAATAATGACAAGAGCATAATACACGTACTGTCAGTAATATGGGGAAGCACACAATAAGATTCTAAAAGAGCCTGGAACCCCGAGACCAAAAAGGATTAAAAGAGAACTATAGGCCAATCCCTATACTTTTATTTGATTCAAACCATTATAAGCACAATTATCTATTTCAACATAATGAACATTAGGTTTAATCTGGCACGAGAGTGACTGGGACAGAGCTCAAAGAAGACACTACCTAGCTCTGTCGCAACACAGTGTGTTAGGCACTTCTGACATACACTCAAACATTTCAGGGGAAAATCCTAGAGTATTTGTAAGCACTGAGCTCTGAAAGACAAAAGCCAACTCAGTGTTTTTTTCACTGTCTACAAAACTATTCACGATACTCTTAAGACCAATTAGAGACAAAGTTTACATAGATCAGTGAATATGTTTCAGGCCTATGTCCCTTAGTCATGTGGGGAGAGTAACAATCATGGTATTTTTGAATTATTAACTAGGGCCAGGGGTGTTCCTCTGCACTACAGCATGTGTGCAGCTCTGAGTCTGAGCCCCAATACCAAACAATAAAATAAATAAAATTAGCTGTTAAATAGCTATGTAGCTTAATTAACTGACTTCACATTTGTCTTAAATTCTGTATATAATGCTATCTTTTTCAATCGAGAAGGCAAACTAAATATAAAAACTCAAGTTAACTGTAAAAACTCAAGGTCAAGATTCGCGATTATCAAACAACAGAAAAGTACAAACCATGCTTTATAGCTTCATAACTTTATAACTTCGTAACTATACATTTCCAATGTAGCACAAAGCCTGGGTATGGACCAATGAATGTTAAGAATGAATGAAAACATAATAAACCAACTAGTAATAACGACCTTACTTTAACTGTCTCTATTATTACACGGTGGCACCTCGGCTTACAAGCTCAATTCTCCCACGATTCTGGTCACAGAGTTTGTTCCAGATTTCTGGTTGCAACAAATGCTGTGACCAGAATCACTGAAAGAATTAAGCTCATGAACTGAGATACTACTGTATAACAAATGATAACTTGTGTTTTTTGGGAGGTATTCAAAATTTCTTAAGTCCTAGCACTGGTAAATGCTGGAAACCTCAGACTCACCTCCATAAACTCTAGCCTACCTGACAGGATGCTGACTGTACAGGCTGTAGAGGGAACATCTCTCTTTCCTCCTCTACGTCCCCCCTCAATCTCTCTTTCTACCCATCTACCCAAACAGCCACATGCTGCTGCCCACATTTGACTCAACAGGTGACCAGGCAGCCAATTACAAGTGGAACCACACAGCCTTCCCCAAGGAGGGCAAACTGAGGGCTTGCCCCTCACTGGATCTTGGGCCATCAGTCTGTGTAAGTCTCCACATTTCCTTTTATAAAATGGAGATGAAAATAAGTATCTCTCCTATGACTGACAAGAATCAATGATATAATGAATTTAAAACATGCCTAACTGATATTACATTTAACAAATGAGAACTATTATCACCCTCAGAAATCCAAAAGATCATCAGCACCTACTTCAAGAACCTATACTCAAACCAGATGGAAAACACTGAAGAAATGGACATATGAACTACCAAAGCTGAATCAAGAAGAAATAAAAATACTAAATAACCCAGTATCAGTCACTGAAATTGGGAAGAGGTAATTAAAAACCTACCAACGAAGAAAAGCCCAGGTCCTGATGGATTCACAGCTGAATTCTACAAGAAATTTAGAGACGATCTAATACCACTATTCCTCAAACCTTTTCATGAAATTGAAAGAGAAACAACACTCCCAAAATCATTCATGAGAACTATTATCAAAAAATTAGAAACAATATAATTATCTACCAGTAGAGGATTAATAAATCAATTACAACCACAAGATGGTGCTATATGGACCCATGCAAAATTCATTTCAGAAAAAATATTTAATAACATAGAAAAATGCCCATAATATGTTACTGTACTTCAAAGAACAGACCGCAAAGCAAAAAGTATAAATTCAAAAACTATCAAAATTGGGCATGGTGGTGCACACCTGTAATCCCAGCACTTGGGAGGCTAAGGCAAAGGATCACAATGAGTTTAAGGCCAGCCTGGGCTGCATAGTGAGTTCAAGGGTCAGCCTAAACTATTTAGCAGGACCCTGTCTCAAAAACCAAGTAAACAAACAAACGAACAAAAAACAATGGAAGAGATATACCAAAATATTATCATCAATTCTTAGAATGGTGGGAATATAAGTGATTTTAATTTTCTCTTTTTATAATTTTTTGTATGTTCAAAAATTTCTACAAAAAAATTAACATACCAGAAACATGAGTATTAATTATAGTGATTTTTTTTTCACAAATGCTGTGACATACAAATTTATTTAAAGGTAACTACTATTATTTTACAGTTAGAATAAAACTTAAAATAGATGTATTCCCAAGTGGCAAGAGATCACTATAAATCTGCATTACCTTTAAGGAGGTACAAATAACACCTTCATGAGACCAAGTTTTTTCAAAAGTAAGGACTGAAGTAGGATTTAGTAGGCAGCAACAGAATGTGAGAACTTTGATCCAAATAACAATACATTAGATATTTACAATACCTTTCCATTTCATAAAATTTCCATCCTATTCTTTTATTTGCACCAAATAACTCTGTGAGGCTAGAAGAAATTACCTCATTCTTGTAGGTGAACAAACTAAAGCTCAGAGAAGTGAGGTAACTTGGCCAAGGTCAAATACCTTATTAAATAAAGGCTTCAATTTCAACCCAGCTAATCCAATCTAAATACAAGTTTCATATACTTATTGCATCTATAAATTATTTTTTCATTGTAAAGTATAATCCTGAGATTCTAGAAGGCTACTACGTACGGGTGGGACACATCAAATTAAAGAACCCATCAGAGCTGGGAATCTGAAACAAGGTATTACCCTATACTAACAAAGACTTGATCAGTGATTGAATTCAGACCCCATTAGTCAAGCTCTGTTCTCTAAACGGCTTAAGGTATGGTCTTAACTCGAAACCCTGAAGAAAGAACTTAGCAAGTGTTGCTGGTAACTAGCACGGGTGCAGCTGGCTCAGGGAGTTTCTAGGGAACAGTGACATTACTCATGCTATCTGACCTGTAGTGCGATCAAGCTAGGGACAGCCTTAGAAAAACAGGGTGGGGAAGAGAAAAACAGGCCACACAAACCTGAACATGCAATCAGCCTCAGCAATTGACAAGTGCCAAAAAAAAAACACCACAGAGATGAAGAGATGCAGCCCATGATACAAGAGGTACTGGTTGTGTTTCAAAGAAAGGTGAAGGTGAGAACTGGAAAGTGAGGCTGAGCCAGGGAAGGGCCCTCGCAGGCTACACTGCCCCAAGGCCTTTGCCAAACAGTGAAGCACGAAAAAGTACCCCCAACACACACAGTTACCTTTATTTAAATAATTCTATCTACTGCCATATTAAAATGTCTTTTCACCTGTTTTGACTTTTGAGACATTTAAGGGCTCCACCACCCCTTGCAGTGCCCGCTCCCAAGCAGCAGAGGCGGCACTTGTCACAGTGTGAGAACCTCTAGGTTAGCCAGAGGAAGAGAGGGAACCACAACACAAACACACCAGATGGCAAAGGGCTGCGGCAGCTGGGAAGGATGACCTTCCCCCACTTGGTTATTTTCTGTAAATGGGTAGTAGAAGTGGCATTTGAATTACTTAGATGCTCCCCCTTAGAACTAGAGTTTCACTTCAAGAGAAAATACAGCGGTACCTGCATTCAAGAACGCTTTTGTTAGCAAATAATTGGCTCACAAATAGAAGCATTTGGCAAAATCTGTTTTGGTTTGCTAACTCTGCATCGGGTGCCCCATACAACTGTGGCCATCTTTCCCACACAAACACAAACATGGCCATCTCTTCCAGAATTGTAGAATGAATTAAGTTTGTGAACCAAGATACCACTGTTCAACCATCAGAGTAAACCTAAAAGCCTTACAGAAATGATTAATGTCCCAGACTTTCTTTGCCTGAACACAGATCTTCTGCCCCCCAATCTGAGTTCTGTGATCTTCTTCAAATCCCCACACCAGGCATGAACATTCTTTCATCTGCATTTTTACTACATGACTCTTTACGTGCAGAGCCTGACTTAGGTTCTTCATTTATGTGATTCCTGCCTCCAATCCATGGTAGAATATTGGCATACAGGAGGCATCTGCAGCATTTCACATGAAATACAAATGGATGTGCCAGAGAGAGACAGAAAAGCTGCTAGGGGTGGTGATCACCCATAACCATAGCTGAGTAGGGGAAGGGAGCTGTTGTACTAGGAGAATCAAAAACTTGGCGATGACTTACAGATGTTGCTCTATTCCCAAGTGACAGGCAAATGAAGATACCACAGATAACGTCATCAACACTAATTATGCTAGTCTAACATGTCCCATTAGGTAAGTACACAATGAGGGATACAACAATAATAGCAGCTGGATAATACTGGAAGATAAAATGGGAGGAGAGGGGAAGGTCAATCGGAATATGATATCATGGGAAAGACAAGCATTTCCTCCCCTAATTTAATATGACTAAAGAGCTGAAATATCATTAGGAAGAGCTACTGAACAATAATCCCAACAAACAGAAATACTACGACAATACAAATACCAAAATATGTGTACTGTGTATTTCAGAAAAACCCATACCTGAGATCTTCAATTTCTTTGATATAACTATGAATCATATTACTGATCTCCTCATTCCCTTCACCTGCAAGATAAAATATGAAATTAAAAATCCCCTTTAAAGGAAGACTGCAATAAAACAGGTGAAAAACCAGTTTGAAAACAAAACAGTATTTCTTTAAAACATAATACTTACATCAAATTTCCCACCCTTAATTAAACGAGCAGACTAGAATATAATATGAAGGGCACATTTTTTCACTTATAGAAGAACTTACTATCTTTTAAAATTAAGTACTTGGGGCTGGGGATTTAGCTCAGTGGTTAGAATACTTGCCTAGCAAGTGCAAGGCCCTGAGTTCGATCCCTGGCACCAAAAAAATAAAATAAAATAAAATAAAGTACTTAACCTAAAATCACAGATTGTATACACACAATTTGGCAAGACAACTTCAACACTTCTATGTCATCGATGAACACAAAGAACCATCCCCGAATGACCTTCCCCACAGCTTAGCACTTCACTCAGACACTCTATACACACATACATACCTGCTCTGGCAAGAACTTGGTTGGCTTGATCACTAACAAGCTGTGTGATTCTGGTCCGCAGTGTGTCAACTGTCTCTTGCATGGCTTTGATTCTTACACGCAGGTTATTATTTTCAGTCTGAAGCATAGCATTCTCATGAAACATGTCATTGATGCTTTCCACACCCTCCTCATCAATTATTCTTTTACCCTAGAAAAGGAGAATATTTCCTTGTTGGTGAAAGATTCTTAAATACATACAGTCGTGCTTAAAGATACACCAGCCCATTTGACCCAGCTATTCCCCTACTGGGGATCTTCCCAGAAGAATTAAAATCGTCATACCACAAGGATGTATGCACCACCATGTTCATAGCAACACAATTTGTAATAGCTAAGTCTTGGAAACAACCTAAATGTCCAACAACCAACGAATGGCTAAAGAAAATGTGGTTTTTCTACACTATGGAGTACTACACTGCC